>JADRCH010000009.1:7541326-7610810 GCA_019843965.1 Rhynchomys soricoides
TTTGCTTCCCTCGTGCCAACCTGTCTATACACATGCACACATGCATGTGCATCTCAGCCATACATACTTGTCTATTTAAATTTAGGTACCTGCACAACTGTCTAAGCCAACAGAAAATACATCTGTGAAGACATATTGTCTACACATCTGTGCAGTCTTACTGTTACCTACCAGGTCCTGGTGGATACGGATGTGTGCCAGTCACCAAATATTCAACATCTTGTCCTTAAAAAAAAAAAAAAAAAAAAAAAAAAATCATTGCCAGTGAATTTACCTTTATTCAAGTACTATCTTTATATTTATAAAAGGTATTATAAATATTAACTCAAGTTTTCCTTTTCAACTCTACAGAAGCCTCAGAAAGGCAGGGAGTTGATGGTTCTGCCTATAAGCTGTTAAGAAGTCAAAAAAGATCATACGCTCCTATTGAGCCATGCTGGGAACAAAGGCACCCCTTCTCATTGACAACTTACTCTCCCTGTTCTTCACAGTAAATAGTTTCACATGGAATACTAGATTCTTTTTGTTCATTATAATTTCATCGTTCCAAAATAAAGACCTCACAGACGGTGTCCCCACAGGTTAGGAATCAACTGCAGTTTTTCTCTGTGACTCCACTGTAATCTTGTCTACCTGCTGAGAATCATAATCATATACTCTGTGCTCTGGTAAAAGCCACCCCACCGAAGCATCTTAACTACTACTCTAAGAGCTCATCAAAACTGCCACCTTAACGGCAACAAATAATCAGTCCCCCCACCCCCCAGCGAGGCACTAAGGAAACATTTTCTTCTATTTTAAACATCCACTTGTAAACCTGACGGTCTCACCTTGATTGGCAGGGTACTGCTTATGAGGATATGAATCTGCCGCGTTCTGAGGCCCCTTCCCCTTCGGGCTCTCTTTAGAAGCCGGCATATGCAGCACAGGACCATACTCGTCACGGAGCTTGACTGCCATTTTCCGCTTGTGACTATTTAAAAATCATAAACAGGAAATGCATCCTTACATCCACATCCACCAATGAAAAATGCACTTAGCCAGAAAACAAGTATGGCAGCAGATACTGTACTCCACCTCACAGATCCAGGATGCTTTTCAAGTTATCAAATAGTATTTTAACAAATACAAAATTTCAAACCACATTTCCATACCATATAAACTTACTTTATCTCACAATATATCATACAGTATTCATTTAAACCAAAGTAGGACCTTAGTTTGCAGCCCAATAAACGCAAAACCTTTTTTGATGAAGCCTCAAGGGTCCAAGTGAATTAAAGAAATATACAAACTAACTTAAAAAAAAAAAAACTTTAAATGTCTGAATATAGTAAAATTTGTAGACATCTTCACTAGTAATCTAAAAAGTCAAACCCAATGAAAGCACTAAATTAGGTCGGCATTTTAAAGAGAAATGTGCTTATATTACTTAAAAAGATAATCTACCTTATAAATTAAATACAAATGCAAATGAGGGGAATTTAGTAGATTATAAAGAAAAGCAAAGGACAAAGAAAGGCACTGCACACAACACAATCGCAGAGTAGGGCTGGCGAGAACCAAAAGTATGCCACTCAAAAGTCTTCACCATACCAAGGAGGAAAGATGGGAGTAGAGGTACTGGCCAAGTACAATTTCAGCACAAGAGTCTGAGAGCAGGAAGCTAAAAGCACAAAGTGATTCACTAGAAATAAGGTAACATAGCAGGGATACCCCTAATTACTGGGTACTAGTTACTTTTCTATTGCTATGGCAAACATCATCAACGAGACAACTTAGAAAAGAAAGTATTTAATTTGGGGTCATGGTTCAAGAGGCTAGAGTCCTTGACCATCAGAGTAGGGAGCATGAGAGTAGGCAGGCAAGCGTGGTGCTGGAGCAGCAGAAAAGAGCTTACACAAGCATGATGGGGTGTGGGGCTGGACAAGAGGTAGGGAGGGAACAAGCAATAGGGGAGCTAACTGGGAATGGCATAGGCTTTTGAAATCTCATAATTTATCCCCGAGGCCATACCTCCTCTAACAAGGCCACAACTCCTAATCCTTCCAAAACAGTTCCACCAACTAGAGTCCAAGCATTTAAATGCATGAGCTTATGGAGGTCATTCTCTTTCAAATCATCACACTGGGTATCTGTAAACTATAATTACCTAGTGAGGTTTTTACAGCAAAAGACAAGACAATGGAAAAATGAGTGAATGTTACTTATATCATGAAAGCCACCTGCTATTGCTCAGGGATCCTGTGAGTGTGCGCTTTTACGACCTTTCAAGGTCCCCTCCTCTCTGTGCTCTTCTCTCAATATTACATACTTTAGCAACTGAAAAGGCATAAAGCTTACCTCTCTTCATCCAAAGGCACAGGTTTTCCATTATCAGCCACAAACATGTCATGGGTCCTCTTCAATGACCTGAACACCAGTGTGTGTACGGAATGCTTCTGTACCTCCTGTAACGAGACAACCAAAATCACACATCTAACAAGAGACCCATACACTCTAATCAACATTAGATTCATTATGCACTTCGCTTGCTAAATATGTAGAAGGATATACAATCTTCAATAACTCTAACAAAACACAGCAGTCAACACAAAGATGAGAAACTCTTAGTAAAGTAACTGAGTAATACCTAGGATTTGTACAATAGATATTTACTACACTAGTACTGTATTTGGCATGCAGTGTACTCAAGAGACAACTGACAAAAATAATTCCACCTTTTGGAGGGTTCTACGAAAATAGGCAATGGGGTGACTCAGAGGGAGAAAAAGAATCGGTAGATATAATCAAGAAATGTTTCTTACTATCGCTGATAGTTAAGCAGAGAGGGGGACAACCTTACACAGAATAGAGGTAGAAAGAGTGCAAGCTGGGGGAAATGTCATTGCAAAGACGTTCAGATAATTCAGAACTGCAGCAGTTGTGAATGCTGCGGGAGTGTGGGTTTCGAGGGTCCAACATTTTTACTCCATAACACTGGGACAGAAAGCAGCACTGAATTACATTCCTTTAATGTGTTGGTTAATCGCAAGCACTTAGACCAGATGGAAGCTATTGAATCAGTCTGGACAAAAGATGTTAGGCTAAATTAGGAGGACTGCAGTGGATCTGGAACGCAGTGGGTGGGATTAAGAAACGTTTGAGATACGCAAGGACAAATAAACAAACAAAACCAAGAACGGCAAGCTTTACTGGGATAGAGATGAAATAACAGTGGAACTGACAAGACAGCAAGGGTGGAAGCATCTCAGCCACGTTGGGAGTATCAGAAGCCCCGCCTCCGAGGAGAGGGCCAAAAATCAACGACAACACAAGGACTTCAAGATTCCCTCAGGCTTCCCGTCGACTGAACCTCGGATTCAGGATGTCATCGGCCTTCCTCCTACTCCGACATCCCAAGACCACCAGTTTTGGCTACAGTTCCTTTCCCCAGATTCCTAGCACTTTCATCCTACACTTCCGCGGGCAAAGCAAAGCTCCAGAGACAAACGACTCCCGAGTGCCCGAGCGTTACTTTACCTCCACCATGTCGCCGCCGTTTAATCTACTCCTCCAGCAGCGAAGAAATTCAAATGATAGACGCAGAAATCGCCGCCACTATTCTGCAGCTCTTTCCGGAGATTGGGGCCTGTCGCCGGACGTGACGCAAACCACGCATGCGTATCGGCAACCCGCGCGCAGGGGTCGAGGGGCGGAGTTTAGCGGTGGAGGGCGGAAGCTGGGCGGAGTTGCGCGGAGCCTCCAGGCGGAGAGTGGGATCTGGACAGCGGTTGGGCGGGACTGGGGTAGAGTTTGGGCGGGGATGGACGAAGTCTCCAGGCAGAGGGGCGGGTCTCGGCGGAGTGGGCGGAGTCCCCTGGCTGAGGGCGGAGCTTCCAGCCTGCGCTAAGGGAGCGCGCTAGCCTTAAAGCCCTGTATAGGGGCGGTACCTGCTTCCGGAAGCTTAAAGCTCCTTTCTTAGAGGTTTTAAGCAAGCAGTTCTTCAGAAACGATTGAGATCTTAAGTTGTTTTTATTTTATTTGGCCTGATGCTAAAGTGTTGAGGTTTTGTCCTTTATCCAGGCAAAAATCTGTGGCGTATGATCGATCGTTTTCAAATGTTTTCTATATTGATGTAGTTGCTATTTGCGATGCATTTTCACTGATTGTGCACCTTCCGGAACTGTAAGTTCACTAATACCATCCTCAGAGAATACTGCGAGTACTTTGAGAAGGTAAAAATGTAGTGCAGATCTAGCAATGTGAATCAGTGCTCTCACTCAAATTATATTTTAATTCATAAGAACATGAAGGTCGCGTTTTTAACCTGAAAATAGTAATTTCTAGAAGAAGGTTTTACTCTTCTTACAGCTCTTGAATTATGTTACCCATGTGACAATTACGTTCTTAGATTAATAGACTGTTTAGGTGACCCTAAACAGTTATAAGATCCATAAATCACTTATATCATAGGCAGGTTTCTTGTTCATATAGGAACCTGGGTTTTTCTGTTTGCTATGGCCTCCCTCCTATTTTCTTGTTTTTGAAAGGAAAGGATCCAGGATCTTCAGCTGGATAAGAATCCCAGCCCAGAGGTGTTGGCTCATGCTTTTGATCCTAGTACAGGGAGGCAGAGGCAGTCGGATCTCTGAGTTCCAGGATAGCCAGGGCCAGAAATACTTCGAGAGAAAAAAACAAACAAACAAACCAAAAAGACTAAGATGCACATGTCTTTAAAAATAAATTAAAACCTGCTCTGGCTAACAGTGCAAGCTGCCTTATATGGACAGTAGATGTCACTATGGCTCTTCATAAGTGTGCAGAGGATGTTTTGTTCTTTAAGCAAACATGACAAATTATTTATGAATATAAATATGAATGCTGCATTTGTCTGTGTGAAAACAATCATGCAGATTTTAAGGAAAGCCTTTCTTCATTAACCAAGCTGTTTTTTTCATTCAGCAATACAAATCTTTTCAATCTCCTTCAATCAGTGTACCCTTGCCTGTTGAGCAGTGGTAGTCGAGGCAAAATAGAACAGAGGGCCTGACAGATTTAACTGAAGGATCAAAAGTCTAAGCAGAGAACTGTTACTGGTGCTGAACTGCAGTAGCTGAGTCTTCTGTCTGCACTGCTGCTGTGAATGAGAACCAAGTCAGTGAACCTGATTCTCTCCTTACTTACAGACTCTAACTTGCTTAAGAGACTCCGATAGGGTTAGCATGGGGTAGGGCTAGCATACCCACTCTTTTCTTGCAGTGTCCATCATACTTACAGGACCACTGTAGTCCCACTCCTGAACTCCAAAGATGGTCCCTAGACCTTTGTGGTTTTTTAGTCTCACCAGAAGCAGAGAAGCATCTTGTTCTTGCTCTTGCTCCTAGGATCTGTATCTGGTTAGATAAGAGAATGCCCTCTTGTCCCTGCTCCCCAGGCTCCTTATCAGCTACACATAAAGATCAACAGAGGGATCAACAAAGGAAGCTGTCAGCAGACAGTGACCTCCTACTCTTTATCCCTGCCACAGGCCCTCTCCAACTGCAGGTCTCCAAGCCACGCTGTTCTGGTGTTTGTGCCGGAAGTCCAGCTTGGCCTTCAACTATTCTTCTTCTTAAGTGGTAGTTAAGGGAAACATGCTAAGAAGACTAATAACTGTAACGTTTGCTGTGTATGCTGTGTAGACAAGCAGAGTCACTGATATGTCTTATCTGTTTATTCAAGCATATACTCATAATAGATAGATATGAAATAATCCAGGTGTAAGGTGTGTGATACAAGCCCTCTTTGCAACTCAGCCCCTAGTTCTAAGTTCAGAAGCCCTGTTCATTTTAATGTCCATTTTCCCTCTGAAGGTTGGTACCCACAACACTGTGCAAAAGCCTCCTTTCACTCTGTAGGGTTCAGCACAGGTTGCTGTGGCTGACTTCTATTTCCTGCCTTTCCCCATAAACTCAGGGCCCTTGTCTCCTTTGTTCACCAAACTATCCCACCTGCCACAAAGGAGGAGCTCAAAATGGCTGCTTAGTCCAGATTGCTTAGAGCTGTGTAGTCTGGGCCTCACATGAGCTGAAAAAAGTCACAAGAAGAAGTGTCTTGACAATTGGGGGTCACAAGTCTTTGTCTTCGGTGCCAGGAAGCAGTTGGGCAGGATGGGTCATCTGTTTTCTCTGTCACTGATTGACTGCCCTTGACTTACAAAACAAGATCAACTAAAGTGAGGAACACAGCATTATTGGCTTAGCAAACAGCACTCCCTTCCCTCTCCACCAATGACAGCAGAGTGCAAAAACACTTAAATGTTTCAGTATATTTCTTCTCCTTGAAATGGAATCGTCGTTATGGGACCGTTAGACAACTCAGAGTGCTGTTTAACTATTAGGCTATCACTCTAGAGAAAGAACATTATGAGATAGCACCTACATCTGTCACATGGGCATGAATATCCTGGCACACCCTATCCACCAGGCTGAAAACTAAGAATGAAAGAAAGAGGCAAAAGTGAGTGTGCTCACCAGAGACACTGTAATAATAAATGAGCTGCTCCCAAACAGCAGCAACAGGAAACAGAAGGTACAGGTAAAATTCTATAGCTTGCACATACATTCCATTGGGCACTGTGGTTTAGTGAGCACAAAACACAGCCTGTTGAGTTAGACTTGGTCATGTCTGGTACTAGCACTTGCCACCTCTATGCCTGTGGGTAGTTGACCTCTGAGCCTCATTTTCAACATCCGTATAAAGTAGTTGTTTTAAGAATTAAGTAGGATAAATGAACATTGGCTAGGCATGCATCCATGAAGGTCAGTTCACGTGTTTATTCTATGAGTAATGATTTGAATGCCATGCTCATCAGTGTATTCCCAGACCCTCCTACATTGCCTGTCCCTTTGGAGGCCCACAGGCACTGTGTGGGGAATGACTGTTAATGCTCAGAATGCCAGTCTAAGCAACATAAAGAGGTGGCTGAAGGAACTTTCACGTTGAATAAGATCTGCCCTATATATGTAGAGATGCTAAAAATGCACAGACTGACTCATGGCTAGCACTGTCACTAGGAGATGGCCTCTCAGAGACTGGAAATATAGTAATACCATACATCTCAAAAAATGGTTGATCTTCTTCAACATAGTTCTTTTAATATCAGCAAAAATATAAATATCACAGTGATAAAATCCTGCCCATATCATTAGGTTGAATTTTTTTAATCAGTTATATTTTGAAGGTATATCTCCATATCTCATTTTGATTAATGCACATATAGAAACTTACTTTCACTGTCAGATTAGATATTTCTCTAAGAAAAAATAAAGAATCTCTGTGTATGCTTAGTCATCCTGATGAATGAAGCACAGGTTTGGAAAAAAAGATCATTGTTTTCCTGTATCTAAAGTCAGACGTTGTCTCTGACAGTCTAAGTTAAAAGAATTTAATATACTTGATACACTGTATTATCAAGAGGAGAAACTCAGTGTCTCTGTCTTACAACATTGTTTAAAATGATCTCATGATCCAACCTCAGATCAGTGGCTTTCTTTCTTATAAAACTATTTTGTACAGTTTACGAGAGTGTTTTAGTTTCTGTACGAAGCCCAGACATATTTCTGAGCAAATGCACTTGCTGGAATGTGAGGTGTTGACTTTGGATCTCCTCTTGATTTGTGTAGGCGGAGGAGGGCTCAATTCTTACTACTGCGGAGAAATGAACAGATGAGACAGAAGCGGTGGCATATGAGAAGTGACGAAAGGAAACAGGCCACATTTACTGTAGGCCATACTAACTGAAAGAGACACATGGAGACTTTACATATGTTAAAATGATATCATCTCATGTAAATATAACACAAAATAAGCTATATCACATAATAATAAAATGGAGTGTTAATATTATATAATTATTATTATAATCTTGATTTGGTGGTATATAATTTATTGATATCATAATAGTGTTTAAATTTTATTGAAAAATTTAACCACAGAATAAAGGGCAAAGTACAAAAGCCAGTCAGGGCAGAAATAGAGAACCTTGGGCTTTTTTCTCCTTTCAAGGATGTTTGTCTATCACAGCAGAGAAAGATGGCTATTTTATAATCCTGATTAACATCTACAAGAAAGGATAGACCATGATGATACACTAACTCTACACTTGAGTAGCTTCTTTCAAAAGTGCATAGCAACTGCCTCAAAGCCTGAGCCTGCATGTGCATCTCTTTACCAAGGCTATAGCTTCACGGAGCCCCTTCTGGGTAGGACAGACAGTTTTGTTTGAATTAACCCTTTTCCTTACACATTCGTTATGAACTGCTATACCATACATGATACG
Organism: Rhynchomys soricoides; assembly: GCA_019843965.1. NCBI lineage: Eukaryota > Metazoa > Chordata > Mammalia > Rodentia > Muridae > Rhynchomys > Rhynchomys soricoides. Next base: position 7,549,629 of record JADRCH010000009.1, read on the forward strand.
AGATCTCCCACATGGGGCTCTTTTCAGAATGTCCCTGTTTCCCATCATTTGCTTTGACTCAACAATTCGAAGAATCCCCTGTGTCCACATTAGGCCAGTGTGAAGAAGAGCTGTCTGATAGGTAAATAAGGCTTGCTGGGAAGATGTTGCTCAAATGATGAAGCAGTTCAGCCAACAAGTGAACCAAAAGGTCAACTATTAACTAGAGGGAGGTGACCATTCCTGAAGTCACGCCTGGGAGAGGACCCATTATAAATAGGATATATGGTCACCCAGCTAAGTCCACAGGCAAAGGGCACCTGACTGGGATTTCAGAAACTCTGAAACCATGAGGCAGCTATGGCTGTTGCTGTTGTGTGTTTTCTCAGTTCAAACTCAAGCTGCCGATGATAAGGTAATTTTTTTTTTTTTTTACAGATATAACAGAGCTACTAATATGATTAGTGTAAAATTGTACATTATATATGTTATATATACAGTTCCATAGACCTGTATGTATGAAAGCAAAGTCACGTGTTATTTTCTGGTTGATTTACCTTCATTTCTCCAGGGTGAAGATGGCCTAGCTAATGTGAGATGTGTTTTTTTCTGTCTTGTGATTCTAATTCTTTCAATTTTCACTTAGTTCTTACAGTGCATAGTTATAAGTGTAATGATCATTTTTAAATCTATAGGTTCTATGATGATAAAATGTTAGTATTTTGAAAGACAAAAAACTGCGGTTGATTGTTTGCTTTTTGCTGAATGAGATAATGTGTTACTCTTGAGATTATTGAATATGGGTTAGAATTACAATTTTAAAATAAGAAAATGAAATTTTGGCATTTTTCATATTAAAAAAATTATTACCGAGGCAGTGTTTGTTATTGATATATAGCAGAACCTTCTCACGTGTAGAAGTGGTTTTCTTCATGTTATTTATCTATTTTTTTTTTTTGAGACAGGGTTTCCCTCTGTAGCTCCAATTGGCCTCAAATTCATGCCAATCCTTCTGCCTCAACTTGTTTGTTTGTTTGAGACAGGGTCTCACTGTATGGCTCTGGCTGTCCTGAAACTGTCTATGTAAGACCAGGCTGGCCTCCAACTTACAGTGATCTGCTTGCCTCTAACTCCCTAGTGCTGGAATTAAAGGCATGGGCTACCTGGCTTGTCTCAGCCTCGTCGTTTCTGGTATTACAGACCTGAGCCACCATACTCAATCCATGTGTTACTTTTACCAACTTATTATCAGCATTATTTTGATGTCATAAAAACTTAGAAGTACATTTAAGAAAATAGTTTAAATTCTGTTACTGAACGTACCCAGATAAAACTGTAGTGTATCATGTACAATAGAAATTGGAACACGTGTCAGTATTTTAATGAGCTGATTCACTGTGGACTGCAGCCAGACTATCAGGGTTTCAATCTCCTCCCCTCCTCCCTGAATGAGTCTTAGTGAACAAATGAGAGTGGAATTCCAGATGCAGCTCGTGTGGTGACTTAGATGCGCACAACTGCAGGAGAGCGCAGCTACTGTTCCAGGTTTGTTGTTTCTTCGTCTGAAGATACAACCCTCAGAGGAAAACTACTGAAGCGATGGATGACATATTTAGTTCATGTCGGCCTTCATGTTGGACCACACCTCTTCCACTTGACAATCCTTTAAAGGAGTTTTAAATTAGCAAATAATCTTTATTGCAGTCTGTAAACTCTGAAAATTACTTTAAGTGTCGGAATAGCATTATGTCTGATAGACCATGCAGGGGGTTTCAAGAGAATAGCTTAAGAGACAATTTTGTTGAAAGTTGAAACAGTGAGGAAGTATCTTTGAAGTATGGCCACAGTGGAAATAGTAATAAGAACTTGAACCAAGTTCGGTTCTGAAGTATCACAGGTTAAACAAAACCTTTACAGTAATCTCATAAGGTAGATACGAGCCGTGGTTGTTCTTATTTTCTGAGTGAGAAAACTGAGTCACGAGTAAAGTAACTTGGCCGAAGTGCATGACAAGACTGGAACCCAAACAGTACCTGACTCCACACCATCTTAACTCTCTGTAACATGTTAGAGTCAAAAATTGTCTCATTACTTATAGGGTTTCTTGTCTCAAATATGATCATATAAGACTCAGCCTGATCATCAATTTACAATAGTTAAAACTTGGGGAAATGATTACAAACTGGAGGAATTTACTTACCCGGGTGGCGTGAAAATATTCATTCTTTCTGATAGTCTAGATTCCTGACAGTTCCGTGTGTTCTGATGCTTAAATTTCACAATCTAGAGTAGATTTGTCTTAGCCCCATGCCCACCCTTTCCTTATAAAACTTGTGTAGCTTTATGCAATAGCTTTGTGTGTTTTCGCTCCTCCATCTGCTTGAAGAGACACAAACAACTTGATGGAGCCAGTGGAGAACCCTGTAGCAAACCGTCAGGCTAGTGTTACCTCAGTTACAAAGCGTGAGTGAGTGTGGAATAGTTACCTCTCACAGTGTCTCTAACCGTGCATTGCGGTCCTGCCCGGTTCCAACAGGATGGCTTGCTTGCACGTGGTCACCGACCTGTTGACAGGAGAAAGGAAGAGCCTCCGAGCCTGAGACCTGCCCCTCCTCCTATCAGCGGTAGTGGCTACCGAGCACGTCCAGCCACAGTTGCTGCCAGCCAGAAGAAATTAGAACGAAGACCCCCTGATGCAGGAGGCTGTCTTCATGCTGACTCAGACATGGTAGGGGCATTCGTGGTTTTTGTAGGGTGGGTCTCCAGTGCAGAAAATGCTTAATATTTCATGGACCAACATCTCTATCTGGCTGTTTTGCATATTGAAGAATTAAAATTCAAAATATGAACTCTTTAAAGTCCTTTTTTTGTACTTACCTTCCTTTGTTGGGCTTTTGGGTCTGGACCCGAGATAATGAACTAGAGTATTTTTGTGCACTGCCTTTACTTTTGTATTTTGCCTACTTCCTTCATGGGGTAGGTAAAATTTTCATAGCCTGATTCCATCCTCCTCCTCCCTTTGTGGTAAAGTTCATTTCTGTTCTTTATAAGCATTTGCTGACAATTCTAAAGTTTAGATCTTCCATTAAGAAAGTGAAATATCAAGTTTTTTAAGAGACTCACGAGATCTCGAAAGTCTCCCTGATGGACATTTTTAACAAATATCAACTACTGTAATGCCTGCTGTTTTCTTTGTTGACAGGGAGTGTTGTGTCCTACAGGATGTGTATTGCAACAAACTTTGATAAACCAGGAAAGGCCAATCAAGAGCAGTATTGCCGAGTTAAATGAAAACATACAGTCTGTTTCTGACACCTCCTCCGACACCTTTCGGTACCTGACTCTGTTAAAAGACATGTGGAAAAAGAAGCAGGCACAAGTTAAAGGTAGTCATGGGGGGTGGGGAGGAGTGCGTGTATACAGTCATGTGCAGCTAAACCATCCAAGGTTAACCCGCACTTGCTCTGATTTCTGTCTGTCCCTGCTTATCCTGGATCCCCCCTCAGGCACGTTCATGTGCAGTTTGCCAGACAAGCACTCCTCAAGGATTAGTCTTGGTGCCTCGTTCACTACAATGACTTTCTTTGAGAAATGTCACTGTGGGTTCTTAGTTTCAGTCTATTAGACGTTGTCTTGTGACTCGGAAGATAATATGCATGGGATTAAAAGCGTAGTATTTCTACGTGTAACCCCTGAGGGTATTGAATATGAAAAAGGTCAGTGTGACGTTAATCTGCAAGCAGTGACATCTGGCATGCAAATCTTGAGGGCTAGGGGCCTGGTGGGTGGGAATCAGTTGGGGTGGCACGTGGCACAGGCTTTGCAGAGAGCAGCTCACTCAAGGGTAGACATTGAAGAATCAAAAGTATCTGGAAGTGTTCTTGCAAATCCCAAGGCTTTGCAGTACTCATGGGTGTGCGAGTGCCAACTGCCTCTGCTCGGCAATGCTATATGTTGAGATGGAGACATGACTTGTGTTTGTTACCATATATAATCTTTAGCTTGTACTAGGACAAGTCACTGGAGTAGTAGTTGGACTGCATGCCAATTTATACATGCTATGAAAGAAACAAACAAACTGCCTCTAAAGTTCAGCAGTCACGATTGCTTAATGGCACCCCAAAGTATATTTGTTCACTCTCAGAAAATCAAAATCATATTTATGTAGTTAGCTATACTTTTATAGGCAAACATGCTGACCACTCCTATATCATTTTGGTTTTCCAGATAATGAAAATGTTATAAATGAGTATTCCTCCATTCTGGAAGACCAGAAATTATATATCGATGAGACCGTGAACGATAATATCCCCCTTAATCTTCGTGTGCTCCGCTCAATCCTGGAGGACCTGAGAAGCAAAATACAAAAATTAGAATCTGACATCTCAGCTCAAATGGAATACTGCCGTACTCCGTGCACCGTCAGCTGCAACGTCCCTGTGGTATCTGGGAAAGGTAAGTAGTTAGCAAATCCATATCCACAGAGTTCCAGAAGGTCTAACCTTCTCTTAACGTAGGGACTAAAATGTGCGCAGAGTAGCTTTCCCCCAACAGAATGTAATGATATTCTAGCGTATCATGGCCATATCCTGGGTGTGTTGTTTTCCACCTTGACTGATGACTCCACCTGGCTCTGCTGAGCAGATTAGAATATAGTGAGGAAGGGCGTTCCAGGGGTCTCTAATGTGTGTATGCATAGGCGTGTGTGAACAGATGGCAGGGCAATGGAAAGATGGAGAAGTTTCTTCGTCCTGTGTGCTCTATTCGTAAGATCAGGATATAGTAAGAGCTCTGTAGTTCACTTGATAGAATTCCTCAAAACGTAGTTTGATTTTCAGTAAAAAAGAAGGTCCAACTCCTAGAACATTATGCTCAAATGTTTGTACCCAGTGGAACAATCAGTTATGTTCAAGAACGAATGGCTGCAGGCTCTGTTACTGCCCTTGAACATAATGCATCATTGTATTCTTGCAGAGTGTGAAGAGATCATTAGGAAGGGAGGTGAGACATCCGAAATGTATCTCATCCAGCCTGACACTTCCGTCAAGCCATACAGAGTATACTGCGACATGAAAACAGAAAACGGAGGTAAGCAATGCTCAGTGGCTGACCTGTCATTCTGTAAGCATCCTGGATGCTGGCAAACAAGGCTGAGCTCAGATGGCAAGGAACCACTTGATTTGAAAGAACCTTGGTGCATGCATTAAAGTGCCACGCAGCTCTGGATATTTTCAAATATTTTAAGAGTTCTCCCTTCATGTTTATTTCCTTATCACATCTACTTGGAGAGTGGACCATAAGGAGGCACAAGATAAAATAAATTGGCAATAAGTTCAGACTTTCTTTTCAGAGTAATGGTATTACTGGTTACCTTAGGCTAATTTTATTTCTCTCAACTAAAGGATGGACAGTCATACAGAACCGTCAGGATGGCAGTGTCGACTTTGGCAGGAAATGGGACCCATACAAAAAAGGATTTGGAAATATTGCAACCAATGAAGACACGAAGAAGTACTGTGGCTTGCCAGGTAAAGACTGCAAGTGAAAAAGCAAATCCTTCTAATTCATTAAAATATGAGTTGTTTTTTTTTTCTCAGTCAAAAACATCAAGGATGGGGAGTTTCTTTTTAGAATTTTAGGATGCTAATAGCTACACACATGCTCACACACATGCACATACTAAATAAATGTAAAAGCATTTAAATGTGGCAGCTAAAGATCTGGGGGAAAGCAGTGTTTGGTTGCCAGAAGCTTCACTTTTGCTAATGTTTTGTATCCATTCTCTCTAGGTGAATATTGGCTTGGGAATGATAAGATTAGCCAGCTCACCAGGATGGGACCCACAGAACTTCTAATTGAAATGGAGGACTGGAAAGGAGACAAGGTGAAGGCACACTATGGAGGCTTTACAGTGCAGAACGAGGCCAGCAAGTACCAAGTCTCAGTGAACAAGTACAAAGGGACTGCTGGCAACGCCCTCATGGACGGGGCTTCTCAACTGGTGGGGGAGAACAGAACCATGACCATCCACAACGGCATGTTCTTCAGCACATACGACAGGGACAACGATGGCTGGTAAGCACTAAGGTCTTAGCTCCTATCTTGAAAGTCCCCGTGAATGCCACTGTCTAGCACTATGAGTATATTGAATATTCTAAACAACTGCCCAGGCTTGGACACTTAAAGTGTATCAGGCAGCCCCCATCCTGAACTCCTTATGTAAGTGGAAAGCATCCCAGCTATAAGGCAGACATCATTAGTTTCATCTTTCAGATGAAATTTAGAGATATGAATTTATTCTAAGGCAGATAGCTACCCGAAGATAGACCTGTAGCTAGAGCACAAAGCTGAGTTTTGTGTCTCTATATGAAGCATCTGTGCTTTCATTCATTAACACATCATCTCATATCTCAGCATCCCTCATACTACAGAATCAGAAAAGTTATTGCAGAATAAAAGAATTCAGTCCCTTCATGATTAAGCCAGGTAGGCCCAGCTATTTCCCTTACATGCTATGGGACAGAGAAGAACTTCACTGTGTTTGGGCTTTCCATACAGGACTCAAGGGAAAGAGTTCCACACACAACTGAGTACAGTACTTTCATGTGGGTACTCCCCAAAGAACTGAATTGATGGTGGTGCTTGTGTGGATCATAACCCAAAGTCATCTCCTTTCAGGGTAACTACAGATCCAAGAAAGCAGTGCTCCAAAGAAGATGGTGGCGGCTGGTGGTATAACAGATGCCATGCGGCCAATCCGAATGGCAGATACTACTGGGGTGGCCTTTACAGCTGGGACATGTCCAAGCATGGCACAGATGACGGTGTGGTATGGATGAACTGGAAGGGATCGTGGTACTCAATGAGGAGGATATCTATGAAGATCCGGCCCTTCTTCCCACAGCAATAGTCCCCCCAGAACAGACTTTCACTCTTCTATGTCTGACATTTTTTACATTATGTTATTGGAGTTTTCTTTGATACATTATATCCACTAAAGCTCAAAACAATGGTTGAGTGTGTCTTTTTTGGAAAGATATAGCATAAAGACATTGAAAACAGCACATGGATTTCCTTTGTTTTCTTTTCACTTTAAAATGTTATTTTTGTTATTTTTAATTATATGAATGTGGGTGGATACATGCACACAAGCGCAGGAGCCTGTGGAAACCAGAGGGGTCAGACCTTCCCAGAGCTGAGGTTAAAGTGGCGGTGAGCCTCCTGATGGCAGGTTTCATTTCTAAGCATCTCTCTAGACCTCATTTTAATTCATCATTTGCCTTTCCTGCGAGAACTAATAAAAAGGATGGTAATAAATAGTCGATTCCATCTGATTGTGGAGCATTTCAGGCTAAGCACCCCTTCCCATCCTGTTATACAAAAGAGCTACTCAAACAGAAGGTGATATTTGTAAGTCAAAATCCTACTTATTCATGTAAGGTGTCTCACTATAAGTCTTTCTAACCGACTTATTACATAAACCAGTCTCTGCCATTGTAAATTAATGTTTTCTTATTTTGTGATCCATCCTGTCAGGATTTGAATTTGTGGGGCAGGAAGGTAGTTACAATTTCAAATGCCTAGTGAGCTGGCATTGAAAATTTGAAGTGTCAAATGTCATGCTGTTCCAGGGAAAGCAACTGCTAGACCTTTCAAGAAGACCGAAAGGCCAGAGTCTAAGCAAGCCATCAGACGATGGCTTCCTGGGGAAATGGTAAACAAGGAGGCCTAGGTTTCCCATTGCCCTCAGATACATTGGTCTGTTAGGTGGTTGCACAGGAGCTAACATGGAAGTAGATTTTTCTGTCCTTTATACCTCTCCCCACACACCCACTGCAACACTTACTTCCTCAGCCAGCCCCAGCTCAGTGCCCCTGCCCTGCTGTTGTCATGGTTGCCTGTTAGTACTGAACTAAGTGTCCTGAGTCCCAGCTTCTTGATGTTCACTTAAGTGAAGATTAATTTGCTTCTTAGAAATGCTTTCTCTTATGGCCTTGTTTCCACTGACTCTGTCTATCGGAGTCTATACCCCACATTTGGCTATCTTCTACATTGTCCAAAAGACAGCCAACTCTAGCTTACCTGCCTGCTTACAGGTAGTTTTCTACAATCAGCGACTGAATGCCTTGCCCCCAAATTCCATAGTTGGAGCCAAAAATGATCCTGAATGGCTTCCATTACTGTCTCCTGCTCCTTTCATTACACACCTACATTTTTGGCACTAGGTATTTCCATCATTCCAGTAAAAATTGGTCCCTTAAATCTTATTTTTTCAATGGATTCATTGAATTATAATTTATATGCAACAAAGTATCAAGTTTGATTCCCAGTGCTGCAACACTCACACACACACACACACACACACACACACACACCAAAACAAACAAAAGAACTGTCTACATATGTTTGTATTAGTCACACTACACCCAAATCTCCACACTGCATATATGCTCACAGGCATGTCCCTCACTTACCCACATGGCATTGTTACATGCATTGCCTCCTAAACTCTCCTAGTGCCTGTCCCTTTGTTCATTTGTTTGTTTCATTGTCTTAAGGAACCAACACTTGACACGAGGTGACTTTTAAGTGCACAAGTCTGCACTCCTGTCTACAGGGGATGACTAGATCTCCCTGAGTACTATAACGTCACACACAGCAGCATTTCCCCTTCTGCCCAACCTCTTCCCACACTTGCTCTCATCTTGTTGTTAGTGAAAATAAAACATGAAGAGACCACTGTACAGAGCATAGCTTCCTTAAAAAATGAAAAACAGAACTGATTTGGTGAGCCAGCAATCCCACTTCTGAAAAAAACATGCCCAAGGATCCATCTTTGTTCCTGTGTCCAGGGGGTACTCGCTGGTCGGGTCAAGCAGTATGTTTCCCCTACACAATCTGACAAAATGCTGTCAATTTTGAACACCCCCCAGCCTCCCACCCCGTCAACTGTCCACTTTCTAAAAACCTTAGGGAATTGCTCACATTTTGACAATACCAGCTGTTTTGCTTCCCTAAGGATCATTTTTTCTCAACCTTTATTCCAGCATGAAAAGTTTGTAATTCTAAATATTGAATGAATAAACCCCAAGAATTGCTAAGGCCTTGGATATCTTCTTTTTCATATGTTGTTTTTTGATTAACATATGCATGCTTTACATAGGTTGTTTTTCTAATAGAGGCACACACCTACACACCACACACACACACACACACACACACACACACAGACATTCAAAATGCCCAATACTTGGCGGTGGAACTTTGAAAGTACAAATGTTCCATGAGTTAAGGCAGGTAGAAAAGCATGGTCCTCAGATCTTTGCTCTATCCCTTAAGCAAACACAGAGGGCAAAGTAAGTCTCTAGAATCTAAAGTAAAGCCACAGTGATCTCACCAAAGCAGACACCTGATCTGACGGTCAGTTCCTAGTGCTCAAATAGCAGGGGTAGGTGAATCCTGGGTAATCTGCCATGTGCAAAACTATCTAGTAAGCAGCTGAGATTAAAGGCCCATGTCATCATGCCCACCTTAATCCACAGGCTTTTTAAAAACAGAAATTTCTGAGTGCTAACCTGAACTTATTATAAAGACCCTCTGCTTTTCAATAAACACCCTTAAGAGTTTCTGCTCCCTAGCTAGATTTCGGAATTACTGGTGTTCGTATTTATTAAAGACTCTTTTCATCCTTCTAGCCTAGTGCGGTCTTGATGCAGATGGGGACCAAGCAGCACTGTGGTGCTCACAGCCATCCTTGAAGTTGCTGTAAGAGGGAACTTGGGCTTAACATGTCTCTTAAGGTTAAAATCAGGTAAAACTCACTTTACCTGTCAGGTTCATATGCTTCTCTCATTCTGAATTTTAGATCCTTTGAAGAGTACCCATCAGTTATCTGTAGATCTAAAATAACCACACCCTTCCTCTCTTCTCAGGCAAATTTGATCTGAGGGTGGTGTGTTGCTCTTTGTTATCCAGTAGCTGTCTGGTTGTTCCTATCATATATATTTCTTGCCTTAACATCTTATTCTGAAAGGCTCAGACATAAAACCAATTTCAGGAACAGTTTAATGAGTACCCCCGTGTCCTTCACCCACACCCAGCTACTGTTTGCTGTGATTGCTAAATCTCCCTAAAGGAGACACCTAGCACAATTTTGCAATCACTTGTGTAGGTGTGCAACCTTGAGGTCGGGGACCTCTGTGGCTGAGTCAAAGGTGAGTTTAGCAAATGTTTTCCAGACTACTCTGTTGCAATCACAGTCCCCCCGCCACCTTCAGCAATGAGCTGATGGAGAAGACCTCTGCTCAGCTGTTATCACCGGAAACCTGGCAGTTCTTTGACATTTACTCACTTTTACCCCATGGGCGCTGAAGACACAGTGCCCCTGTTTCCTGTAAGAAATTCCCAGGTGCAAATTGCTCGTGCTAGTAGTCTCCTTTGTGATATTAAAGACCTCTCTGTTCTTGCCTTCTATTAATTTTAGATATTTATCTGTCAGATTTATAAGACATCTAGTCAAAAACAAGTCATCAAGCTGTGTGTGGTCGTCCGATCCCTTAGTCCCAGCAACTCTGGAGGCTGACACAGGTGAGTCTGAGTTCCCGGCCAAGCTGGCCTCTGTACTGAGTTTCAGGACATCCAGAGGCATGTCAAGATTCTGCCTTGAAAACAAACAAACAAACAAACAAACAAAACCCCAAGTCACCAGTGAGGTAGCAGATGAATAAATAAATGAATAAATTAAGTGGATCTCAGAAATTGTTTTTCTGTAAAGTCTGTCACCTACAAAAAGTAAATATTATTACCATGGCTACCAAAACTTAACCCCAATAATCCCAAGCAGTTTCTAAGTGCCCTAGTTTCTTTCTGTTTGCTGTGCTGATGAAAAGCAACTTACAGGGTCCTGGCGATTTCTGGTTAGAGTCCATCATAATAGAGGAGTCAGGGTGGCAGAAATTTTAAACATCACAGCACAACCACAGTCAAGAGCAGAGAAAGTTACATGCTTCTAGTATTTAGCTCACTCCCTTCTCTCTTAGACAGTCCAGGACCCAAATCCAGGGAATGGTGCTACCCACTGAGGGCTCTGTCTTCTCACATCAATTACTGTAATAAAGACAACCCCCTATAGATGTACCTATAGGCCAACCTGATCTTGATAGTGGAGGATGTTCAGGAAATGGGGGTTACCTGACTCTGGTAATAGCATGACTTTTCTTTTCTCTTTCATGACTTGTCACTTCAAAAAGTCTTGCAGACAGTGATATGTTTATCTTGATCTATATATTTTAAGCAACTTACAACAAATGAGGCCATCCAAACTTAATCTTGTATTTTGTTTCGTATTGCTCTGTGTGTGCATACGTGTGTGTGTGTGTGTGTGTGTGTGTGTGTGTGTGTATGTGTGTGTGTGTAGCTGACTGGTTATCTGACTACTTCCTGCTTTGGGGATAAGGAGAAAGAAGCAGATTTATTTTCAAGTTGACAGGTAGTTTCCAAGCAAATGAAGTTCCATTAATGTGAGATTCAGCTACAAAGGGCTGATGTTTTCCTTTACAGAAATGGTGTGCTAAAATTCTGTATGCTATAAATGTGCATTGAGATCTCACATCATGTGTCAGACCATGTTTGTCTTCTCTGAAAACATAATGTGGAGTGTGTCTCCCTGCCTCCCCACTGATACGCCTCACCACACAGCCTCCTAGATGCTCAGCAGCACCCTGCCCTAGGAAGCTATTTTCCTGGCTGTGTTCTTCACTGACTACCCCATGGAAAGGATGATGCCTGCTGCTCTGTACTGTCGCTCTTGCTTCTTAGTTGGTCTGTCACACTGGGACTGCTCATTCTATCTAGAAGTAAGAAACGGAGACTCCAAGGAACTAAAGACACCATCTACAGCAGACCGGTCCTGTGCAGACCTTTCACAAGCCTTAGGAAAGCAGCTAATTAGATTTCACCCTCCACATTGGACACCAAGAATTGAAGGGAGCATTAAGAGCCTTATGACGCTAGTAATAGTGCTTTATAAAGTTAATGACATTTAACTTTTGTGGGTTTCCTGACTTTTAAGCTAGATTTATTTTCTCAAGACAACAACAACAACAACACACACACACCCTTTTTTTTCTCAAATAGGTGTTTAATAATTTCTTCTGGGTTTTAAGACTTCGTACTCTATGTGTGTGTGTGTGTGTGTGTGTGTGTGTGTGTGTGAGAGAGAGAGAGAGAGAGAGAGAGAGAGAGAGAGAGAGAGAGAAGGGAATAAGGGCATGAGCATGCCATAGCCTGTGTGGAAAGTCTGAGAAAACTCTTTCCATCTGCCTTGAGAGATCTGCAGGGTCCTCTCATTCTGCCATGCTGCTTAGTCTAGGCTAGGTAGAAGTGCTGGGATTACAAACGTGGATTCCTGGGATCAAACTCAGGCCATCAGGTTTATGTGGTAAGCTGTCACAGTCATTCAGGATTCTAAGACAATTTGTAGAATGTTCTTTTAAAAACTATTATGTATATTTAGTGTACATCTGCGTGCGCGCGTACAGAGGTCAGAGACAACCTGAGTGATTCCGTTCTCCCTTACCATTTGTCCCCTAATTGAACTCAGATCATCAGGCTCAGCAGCAAGCACCTTTACCTACTGAGCCAGCTCATGGGCCTGATTAAGGAACAATAAAATCAAATTATGTTTGATTTTGTGGTAAAAATATCAGTTTCAGACAGTCATTTATTGTTTAACTGTGTGTTTAAGAATCAATAATGAGCTTTAATGCATGATTAAAAATACAGGAGGCTTATGGTTAGAATCTTGCCAACATGACTGGGTTCACACTTGACAACTTCAGGATGGAGTGTCAAGTGGTGTTCTCTCCCGTCAGTGAGCTCCCCAGCCACCATCAACACCACCAAGTGCTGTGATCCTTGTGAAAGGCCTGCCAACATCCCCCAGGCATGGCTGCCTTCGGGTGTTTAGAACATTGAGTTCCTTCAATACTGGACTTTTCGGAGTCTGTATTTCATAAAGATGAGGAGGAGGCTTTGTTAGCTTTAATATGTGTGGGTGAGTGTTTAATATCAGCGTGCACATTAGTCTCTGGGGGTGATAACTACATAGACATATCACATATACATCCACATCAGAGGTGATTGTGTGTTCTATTCCTCATGTATGTTTTAGTGGGCTTCATGTTTGAGGTCATCTTGGAGACAAATGCTTAGACTTAAACACACAATAGGCAGAAAGCTGTGTGTCTCCGGACCTGGTGTATAGACCATGCTGGCCTGGAACATGCACAGATTCCCCTGAGTGCTGAAATTATAGGCATCCACTCACTTCCAGATCATGGAGGATTTAAAGTGTCCTAGAATTGCTCTCAGATCATGGAAATTATTTCTGACTCAGCCTGACATGGGACCTACTAATCAGGCTTGGTATAATGTTAGAATGCATCATGGCTGTTGGCCTATACTGACTGGCCAGTGGCACCTTCTTTGGACAGATTTCTCCTGTGTGTCCAGTGTGCATTTGGAGAAATGGCAGTAACATTGTAAGTCTTATTTTTTGGTGCTCAGGACAGGGTGGGGCTCATCGCCTTTGAAGGGCCTATTCATATCTTTTTAATCCTCTACCAGTTTATCCCTGTGGCAAAGGCTAGCTGTGTTAGATTACCTCTATAGCAGCATAGGTTAGCTCTTCTAGGTTACCTCCACAGTTTAGGTTAACTCTGCTATATTAACCCACATAGCATAGGTTAGGTATGCCATGTTACCACCACAGCATAGGTTAGCTCTGCTATATTACCCCTATAGCATAGGTTAGCTCTGCTATGTTATCCCCATAGAGTAGGTTAGCAGTGCTAGGCACCTCTAGAACACAGGTTTCAGCCATATTCTGGCTTGAATTATGTTGAAATTTATTGTTTCTTCTTCCTCCCCCAGAGGGGAATGGGTAGCTCTGCCTTCCTGTGTCTTGACTAGTTACACCCTGTAGTTCTCAATCAGATTAGAATTAGGCAAGGGGCCAGAAGGATAATTTCTAATCTCTGTGGTGAGTGTTACCTTGCTTCCTAAAACAATGTGCTACTTCACGGGTCCATTCCCTATCAGTTCCTCAAGGGAAGATTAATGGAGTTTTCTCCCTTAAGAAGTGATGAGCTAGCTGGGCAGTGGTGGCACCCGCCTTTAATCCCAGCACTTCGGAGGCAGAGGCAGGTGGATTTCTGAGTTCGAGGCCAGCCTGGTCTATAGAGTAAGCCAGGGCTACACAGAGAAACCCTGTCTCGAAAAACCAAAAGAAAAAAGAAAAAAAGAAGTGCTGAGCTACAATCCTGGAGCTCTAAAGAAAGGTAGGTGAGTCTTTAGAAGAGACTGGCTCAGGAGTGATTACTCCCTTCCCACCTCTCCACCCTGCCTAGTTCGATCCTTGAATTCAACACTTATTCCTGGTAAAGGTTAAAATATTTTCTTACAATTAGCAAGCCAAGAGTGGGATTTGAAGTTATCATATCATAAAAAAATTGATAGTTGTGAACATAATAAACTGAACTGATTTTTAATTTTTAATTTTTTTTTTAATAAATCTATAAACATTCAAGTAGGGGAAAGATTTATTGTAAGGGAGTGGTTGGGCGAGGAGTGGTGATTTTCTTCAGACAAACTCCTCCAGTCTAGAAGCCATGAGAGCGCTGGGACAGCAAGAGTAGCATTTACTACAAGAGCAACTGGAAGGCTTTGTGAAGGGCCAGGCAGCCATGGCTGCTGCAGAGAAGGCGGGGCTTTAAATGCTCTTTGCCGGTATCACCAGTCACTACAGTGGAGAAACAAAGGAAAACAAACAACAGCACAAACTGCTGGGCCTGGTCTGTTGCTCAGTCTAAAGAGCTTGCCATGTGGAAACCGGTGGCCCCATACCAGTGGGGCTCCCTGGCCAGCCAGTGGAGAGAAACTGGCAAATTTCCGTTTCAAAGAGATGCTGTCTCAAAGCACATGGTGGAGAGCAGAGGCAGGCAAGCACCGGAACATAGTTAGTCTGAGCCCAGAACATCAGCTTAGAACCTACCCTATCTTATCTCCTTTGTAAATGAGCTTCTGTACTAGCAATGGGTTTATGACTGGGGTATCTGAGGAAAGAAGTGGCCACCCTCAAGAAGAGCTCAAATCTGCCTCTTCCTGATGGAATGCATATCCCTTGGCATCTCCTTGTAAATGCTTTAAAACTCATAGGGGTTTTTTAAGGATGAAAAAAAAAAATGTAAAAAGTTTATTTTTTCAAAGCAGAAATGCGTCTCAGTTACGTTTAGCTACAGTACAAAGAACAATGGAATAGCACCTGGGAATTTTTTAAAAGTTCACAAGATCCCTGATGCCTTCTTTCTTCTTTTTCTTTTTCTTTCTTTCTTTCTTTCTTTTTTTTTTCTTTTTCTTTTTGTCTTTCTTCTCGGCTAACCAAGCAAAGAAAACAGAGCCCCCACTTTCTACTCCTTCAGCTACTGTCCCATCAGCGGTCTGATTTTCATCCGAACGGCCCTAAGGGAGTAATCTGCTCCTCTGAAGGGAATCCAGACCACCCCGTTCTCTATCTCATAGGGACTATTATTTCTGGGGTCGTAGGTGCCCCCAGGGTAGTAGATGCCATTGAGATTGGCGGCCTGACAGCTGTTGTACCACCAGCCTCCCCCATAGATCTCTGCACAGTTCTCTTCCCATTGGTCAGCATCTCTGTCAAAGGTACTGAACTGCATGTTGCTGTGTGAGGTGTATTGTGTCCCCTCCTCCACAGAGCCCTCCACCAGAGCATCTCCTGCAGTGCCCCGGTAGGAGGAGACCCGCAGCTCATAGCCCTCCGCCTCAGAGCCTACCCGGAAGTGGTACTCTGCATAAGCCTCTTTTCCAGCCCAGTCCTCTAATTCAACCCTGAGGACAGAGCCCCTCAGAGTGAGTAAGTGGAGGTAGTCATTCCCTAGCCAGAACTCTCCTTCCCCCTTGTCATTCAGGCTGCCGAAACCTCTCTTGTAGTCTTGCCAGGTCCGGTTAAAATTCAGTGATCCATCCATTCTTTGCTGGATCAAAAGCCATCCTCCCAAACTGGTCTCTTGATCGCAATAAACAGAAAAAATCTTACTGGATCCAGGTAGCTTGATACTGAAAATGCCGTTTTGGGTACCTGAAGGATGTGTTTGGAGGACATCATCACAGTCTAAAAAGAAAATTAAGCTGGTTGGAGGGAGTTACTCTCATTTAAATATACATAAACAGCCATCTCCCAGATTACAGTAAATACTGCCTGTCTGCCTGCCTGCCTGCCTGCCTGTCCTTCCTCCCTTCCTCTCTTCCCTCCTCCCACAGGAAAAGGATGAACCTACATTGAGATGTAATTTTTAGCAGGTAAAGAATACTCATCCTTTAGTAAACTTTCTTCAAATGGATTTGAAATCTCACTTGCACATGCTAATATCAAATGATAGTTAAATGTCGCTAGTTAAGCATTCATCAATCAATATTAATAGAACAAAATTTTTAACCTGATCTAAATGTCAACGAAGACATACACTAAATTTAAGGTTAGTGGGTTGGGTCTTACAATCACACACATTTTGAATAAATTCGGTTCAACAGACTCAGAATTGAGTTTCAGCAGAATGTGTTCCTTTATTTAAAATGTATTTATTGAGAAATGACTACACTGTTAGGCATTTGGGAATTACAGAAATAGACACATGGCAAAGTCCCTTCCCCCAAGGAACATACAGTCTAGCATGAAAAACTGACCCCAGAAATGAGATTCCAACAAAACACTAGAGGAAGTTAGGAAAGAGGTACAGCGTGCCTGGTAAGCACTTTGCAGAAATGGTTAACTTAATCTAGGGGGTCAGGGGAACTTCCCGAAAGTTAAGTGTCAATACCTCTCATTGCACGAGCTTTGGCATGGCCCGTCTTGGTGGTCCGAGTTTCTCCTTCCTGGTGGGTTTCACTTCCTGCCTCATCTGCCATTTGATAGCTCTTGGTTACTTGTTTTTTGACAGTTGAGGTTTTACTACTAGAAGAAAACTCAGGTACATGGGACCTGGGGTCCTCAGTGTCTGGGAAGATGTCATAATCAGAACCTAAATCATGGGTCTTACTGCCAAATTCTTTGACGTTAGATGAGAGTAAACCAAAGTGTCTGTCAAAAAAATCAGCATGGTCGGGATGTCTTCGAGAAAGTTCATCAAGCCTGCCACTAAAACTATGGGTCATGTCTAACTCGATGGCATCACCACAGTCAGAACCATCATCCGAGGTGACCACTTCTTTGACCACTTCTCGGCGACCATCAGTGCCTGTAACAGTCTTGGTAATGGTTTTAGAGCACGAACGACGTGTGGTGCTTGAGCCAGAAGAGGTGACTTTCTCCTTTCCAATCAGGAGCTCTTTATCTCCTTTAGAAGTGACCAGTTTATCTGTGTGATACTCTTTTCTTGTCGCTCCTCCGAACTCTGAAAACTCACTCCAGTCAGGGTTGCTAGGCCTAAAGTTCCCAGAGCCTGAGCCAGGTGTAGAGCTTCCGGTACCCCAGGCTTCAGTACCATCAGACCCTGTGGTCCCGGGGCTCCGATTTCCATCACTTCTAGACCCTGAGCTCCCAGGACCCCGATACCCAGATCCACCAGGTCTAGGGTTCGTGGGGTTTTCTGCCTTTGACCCTGGTCCACGTGTTGCATCTCCTCGAGAATCTCCACGAGAATCTCCTGGTGAAACTCCTCGTGAACCACCATCCTTCCTGGTCCCATCCAGCTCCATTCGCATCTGCCTCATTTCTGTTAATGCCTTCCATTCTGGAGGGGCCTCCTGAAGCTGGCTCTTAAAACTTCCGGGAACCAAGTCAGTAATTGGAAACATTTTTATTGCTGGCAAGTACTGCCTGTCTTTTGTAGGAAGCAATTCTTTAGCAATGACCTGTTCAAGCTGCTTTTGCTGACTTTCATAGTCCTGTAGATTTATCTCACGGTTTACAGCCCTGCTGCAGGACCCTTTGCAAGAGCGTATCTTGATATCAATGTCCACCTAAAGAGAGGAAGACAGAGACATAAATTATATCTATTGAAAGAATTGAGTTCCTGGTGGTTGGTTTACATTTGGGGAATGGGTTTTATTTCTTTGACTCTCAGAAAAATCAATCCTACCCTTCGTCTTTCGTCTTTCGCTATTCAGGCTATCCTCGCTGGAAGCTGTGGAGGGCCAGGGAGGGTGTGCTATGGGAGCTATTTGGATCAATTTTAGAATTTGAATGGGGAATGAGAATGGCACTAACCCTGTTAGCCCTGGCTAAAGAGGCCAATGGTCTCAGCATGTGGTGGGCAGACAGGTCAGAGCGAGTTCTTTTAATACTCTATCTAGTCACCCTTCAAGAATTTGCTTCGCATTTCTGGACCTCTGTCTTCTTTAGGATGGAGACACTTCTATTTTGGGTGGATAATGGATTTAGTAGACGCTCAGTAGATGGCCAGTGTCTACCCTTTCCTTCTTTCTTAGTCAACGACAAATTGGGGCCAGGGCCTCAGGCTTACCTCCAGACGCTTCATGTCTATCAGCTGAGCCCTGACATTGTTCTGCAGAACTTGAATCTGTTGTGCTTTCTCTATGACTTTGCGCTTCAGGATCTCAATTCTGCGCCTCAGGTCTTCTGACACTTGCCCGAAAGTGTTATCGAAGTCTGAAACAGAAACCACAAGGTATTCAGGTAGCTGCAAATTGATTTGCTCATAAAATCTAAAAATAAATTAAATAAATAAATAAAAAGGAAATTGCCTATAAGTATTTCTACACTTTATTCTTTATCCTAATATGGTTCTGTTCTCTGGATGTATAATCTGCAAGTTTTCGGTTTAATTAGATTGTTCCGCACAAGAGTCATCCATGGGTATTAGTCACACTGTCTTAACATGACAAGGAATCCAAATAAATCCAGAAATTACTTGAGGGTTTGAAAACTTAGGCTAGGGGGTAAATAGTTTAATCACGTCAGATTATTTGATTATCACTTCATTTATGGAACCTGAATGTGTTTCTGCTTATATCTTTTGAGGAGGTTTCCCTTTCTACCTGGAACTTTGAAACCCGTTCTAAACTTTTTAAGTGTTATCAGAATTCCTCACCTGCCAACTAGTGCTTCACCACTGACATAAACTGTTCAGGATCTCAGGGGGACACAATAAGGCAAACAAGGGCTCAAGAACTGGGACTTCAATAGATTTACTCTTCATCCCCAGAGTGACCACAATGTGCCCTAGCCCTGGTGAGTTCCAGGGGGAAGACATAATTGACTCAGTGGAATATGGACCTGACCTCTATTTTGTGTCATTGAGAAGTCCCTTGACCTCTGAGACTCTTTGTAGGATAGAAGCAGAATAGCTACTTGAAAGGTCCCCCTCTTTATTTTAAAAAAATACATGACATTAAAAACATCTAAGCTAATTTCTAACTTTGTGAAAATGACATCCATCTCCTTAAATTTCAGTGATTTCCACACTGAGCGCTTTGAAGTAAAACCACAGAATCTGCAAGAAGACATTATCATTGAGGACTTTTGTTGCCATCCTTGCTAGAAAGTCCAAGCACTAAAGATGTCCCACTTACTGTTGGCATTAGCGAAGTCTCCTCTCAAATACTCCATGATATTCCTGATCAGTGAGTTAGAATCTTTGTTGTTCTTTTGAAAATCAAATAGTGAGTTTTTGAGCTTGTTGATTCTGTTTGTAAAATCCTGATTGGCTTCGTCAATCAGTCCTTTCATCCTGCAGCCTGAAGGGCATTTGTGGTTCTGAAAATGAAGGAGGAGATTGGATGAAAGGTCTGTCTCTCAGCAATTAGAAGTTTGGAATGTTACCACAGTCCTTGCTGCTTCTCCTCCCCCACTCTTCCAATTAACCACCGACTCAAAAGTAGTTAATAGGCCATAGGGGAATTCCGAAATGAAGGTCTGCTTGGTCTTGCATGATGCTCTGGAAATTTTGTAGTTCCACTACTCGGGCATTCCGTGTATTTATTCTGCCAGAGACCCGACATATCTAGACAATGTTCTTAGATTAGTTTCCTTTCCATTTTTTCTCTCTAATTTGGCAAGTAAGGGGTTAACTTAATATTAGATGATCTCTGGCAGGGAAGGGTCTCCAGGACCACCCATTGAAAAAAAATATATATACATATATTTATGCATCTAGTCCTCTACTTACCCAGTCATCATCAGAGCAGAAGGGCCAGTCTGTCTCCTTGCATTGACTCTGATGTCTCTCCACAACTCTTGGGCCACGCACTCCTCCTCCTTCTGCTAAGAATTCACCTCCGGTGTCCCCAGTCTTTAATGGTTTTCAAACATTCAAAGAGGAGCAGAGGCAACAATGTTAGCCATCAAAGAGACATTGTCATGCTCTCAAGCCCCAAGGGAGAAAGGGCAGACATTAAGAACCAATGCTGCTGACCTCCATAGGCTGCCAGTTTCTTAGAGCCAAATGAAAATTCTACTTATTTTATGCAGTCATTATGAGAAGCAAGGGAGATAAAGGTGTGAATTTTTAAAACTGTATTTGATGCTAGATAAGCATCTGCTAGGTCTTAGGGGTTTTAAAAGAAAAATGATCTGGATTAACAGTATCAGTTAAATTTCACCTTTGTCTTTTCTTTCATGACCATAGACAAAAAGATAGCTGAAAAATCCAGTTTTTTTTCCCCTCCCAGGAGTCTTCTTTCTGTGTTCGAAAACCTATGCCCTCTTGCACCCATGCTCCTTTCTCCTTCAGGTTTCTATGGTAACCTTTGGAGATGGTCCGTGATCCAGACAAGCACTTCTCAAGTACACAAATGTGGGAAGTTAAAACTTGGCAGTGTTTTGTAGTACATTCACGCAATTGCAGATTTTCATTTGAAATGAAAAGAATAAACAATTGAAGCAGGAGTCAGCAACTAGCAATTTTTGAACACCTTATAATTAGAAACCTAGAGCTAAAAGTTCTCAGCTCTAAACCAAATGAAATACAAAACATTTTGTCCCATAAGACTCCATAGTCTAATGGATGGAGATGGCTTTGAGGCATTCATTGCCTCTACTCTTCACAACTTACAAGGATCTCCCTGTCACTATGTTAGTTTGGAGTAGTTCATCTTTATAATTAGTCAACACAGTCTCATTCTAGTTTGTGAAAATTCAAATAATCCTAATTATCATAATTAAAGCATCAAAGAACAATTCATTTAAAAGAACAAGTAGAGTCCTTCTGTATAAAAAATAAGATGGTAAATTCAATTGTATGAATAAAATAGCACAACAATAAAGCAAACAGAAAGTGTACATAATAATAAGGGATAAGAGAAACAACAGAACTACAAATTACCCAGAAATATCACCTCAGCTGGCTAGTTTAATTCCCTCCAAAATGTTTTATTCTTTACTCTATGATATCAAGATTTTTGAATGGTGAGGAAAAAAAGGCCCCAAAACCCACCACCACCAAAAACAACTGAAATAATATATAGCCCGGGTAACTAATTAGGATGTCACCTACGTCCTTGGTCATAGTTGACATGTTTTATAAATTAGAATGTTCCAAAAACTCCATTGGTTTAGGTTTCTTTCTTTTGTTTGTCTTTGGAGCTTAATTTTGGAAATGATGTCAGTATTTAGAAGTTATTTAAAAGGAACACAAGTCCTTCCAAAGAGCATACTGCCTCCTGACTAATTTCTTCAGCATTTGCTATATGTTTTCAAAGACAATTGATTTGCCCTTTTCCTTTTATGTCTTCAAAAAGTACTTCTTAGGGCTTCTGGTATAGAATGCTTGGTCAGCATGCAGAAAGTTCTGGTTCAGTCCTCAACATTACAAACTAAACTAAAACACTACAAATAAAACAAAAACTAGAGGTAAACCATACTAAACCCAAAATATTCTGCTAGTTATAGAGAAACATCTGAAATTACCAGCTGGAGAAGTTCTTATCAAATGTTTTGTTCTGTTAGAATGATGTCTTCAGAGTTTAGAGGGACAAAGATGTAGGGGATTCATGAGGCCTGAAATTTGGCAGTGTAGCTCAGTTGTTGAGAGCTTTACTGGCATGCCCAGAGGTTCTCAACCTGTGGGGTCATGACCCCTTTGGCAAACTTCTATCTCCAAAAACATTTGCATTATGATTCATAAAAATAACAAAATTAAAGTTATGAAGTAGTAACAAATATAATTTTATGGTTGTAGGTTATCACAACAGGAGGAACTGCATTTAAGGGTCTAAGGGTCCCAGAATGAGGGAGTCCATGCTAGATCAATCCCCATCACCAAGAAGTATACCAATGAACACAGCTGCAGGGTTGAAAGACTGAATTTGAATCAGCCTGAATGACAGATGTCATGTTCCCTTGTTGCCCTAGGGCCTTCCCCTGGAAATCACATTCTCCCCCTATATATTTGTCAGGCTCACCTAGGAATTTGCTTCCCTGGCCTGCCATTTATAAAGCTAAGAACAACGGACTGGTAGACTCTGAAATCAAAACTCCTTTTGGAACAAACACCAGAGAATGAGAGAAGAGAAAGCACATACCCAGACCGTGCTGACCATGCTCAGGATGAGGCAGGCGACTCTCAGGGAAAGCATGGTTTCTGAGTGTAGGGATGGCTCATGAGGAACACTGGAGCTGAAGGGAAGGAGGACTGACTCCACTCACAGCTCCTACCCTACTTAAACCTGCAGGAGGTCAGGTTAATCATCACCCTTGGCCTACTCAAGTAGCCAAAGCTCACAGTGTGTCCTTTGCTCTGACCATAATAACCTCGGTATCCCAGAAATTCTTGCTCAATTCTCTGTAGCTTGTTTGTTTCTGATAAGTTGTTGCAAATGGTAGCATTTGATTGTGCTGCCAGCAGTTGGGAGGAAGATTCTACATTCCAGGAAAAGGGGACCTTTGACGGTATGAACAACTTTCACACCTAAAGGAAGTACAAGAGCTGCCAGGGCATATTGGTTATAACTTCTGGGAAGCAGACATTTGACTATGTGTAGGATTCAGAGTTCATCTGAATTTCAAAATGACCTGAAAGCCTAAAATAAGCTTACATTAAACAGATTATTTTCCTCCACCCAAGGACCAAGACAATAGCCGATAGTGCCAAACACCAATATCCACAATCTGGCTCCAGCTTCCTGGCTCTGTGCTCTTATGAAAGTCAACTGCTCATCCTTGTGAGTTAGTCTCTTCATTTAAAGAACAGGGGCAAAGACAACATCCTACACTTTAGTAAACCAATGGGAGAATTATTTCAAGGCCTTCAGAGGAGTGATTGTCACCACTGCCTGGGAATAAGTGCTGGCCATGATTGGACAAGTGCCATGGAAAATGTGCTTTCTTTCCTCCTTGTGCCCTGAGCCTGATCTCTCTTCATCTGCCCTTCATTTCCATGTACAATTCTTCTGGACTCAGTGAAACTTCTGTGAGACCCACCCACCCACTTCTATTTGCCCCCAAAAAGCAACAGCTAGATTTTGAACAGAATATCCCTGCATTCTTCACAATTCCACACTGTGGGAGCAGCCTAATAAAATGGTTGAGTGGACAAACGAAAGGGGTAGATACAAGAGATTGTTGTTCCGCTTGTGAAAAGAAGAAAATCACACATTTGGGGAAATATGCAAGAGCCTTGATGACATCACGCTAAGTGAAAGATGTGACGTCACTTCCATGTGAAACCTTAAATGTGCAGCTCAAAAGACTAAGACGTAGTAGTGGTCGCCAGGAGATGAGAAATGAGAAATGAGAAAGGAAGAAAAAAAGAGGAAAAGGAAGAGATAATCAAATGAGGTGATGCATATGCTTATGAGCTCGAAGGGTGATTATTTCACAACAAACATACAGAACTTTCACATGTCAGTCACGATTCAATAAAATAAAAGAAGCCTTTGAATTAAGTGTGCTATACTTAGTAATTAAAAACTGAGGATGACCAGTTAAATTTGAATCTCAGACAGACAACCAACGTATCTTAGTGTGTGTATGTCTTCTGCAATGTTTGGTGTATACTTACACCATAATGTTGCTGTACATGCGAAACTCAAACTTAACAGGGGATTCTGTCAGCTGGCAACCAGTCCTACTTTGTCTGAAATTCTGCTTCCTATGTGAAGCCACTCCTGGTAACAGCTGTCACTAATCTTTCTTGAGTGCTTACTGAGCACCCAAATATTTGCTGGGCACTCTGCATGTCCCTGGTTTGATACCAGAAATAAATGTGGCCCCTCGTTCATCTATCTTCTCTTAGATCAGATATCACTTGTGGCATTTATCACTGGCATTGGGCATTATCCGTCTCTTCCACTAGATAAGAAACTAAAAATTGAAATATTTTACTTGTTTTTATAGTCTCTCTAGAAGGTACAGATCCTCATTGAACGAGCTAGCATGAGTACCCTCCTCTGCTGCAAACAGAGAAGCTCAGGCATTTGAAGCTTGCCAAAGACAGATCCAAGATCTCATCAAGGCCATTTCTATCTACTCTGAGACCGGTTCCTCAGCTTTCTAATGATAGTTTCAGAGCTCAGAGAAAACCCTGGAGTCCACTGAGATTCCAGATAGCAGCAATTCCTGGGGAAGCTGGTAAATATTCACCCACAGATGCTGTATCAGCAAAATGCCAGGCATGGACAGGAAACCCCCTTAAATATTTTCCTAGGCATGCAGGAATTTCATTTTAAGAAATGAACATGGTATAGCCAAGACATTGCCAGAGAGTAGCCAGGTAGGCTTAGGTAAATGGGCCTTTAATCTCCCTGAAAGTTAGCTAACAGAGATAATTGAAAGCCATCTTTTCCAGGAATGTCACCTGAGGACTGTGCCCTTGCTGTTCCATTGTCCCCTGGAGTATCTATTTATCTCACTTCCAAATTCCATCCCAGCATCTGTTCAAAAGGCATTTCCTCCTCCTTTCTCTTCCTCCTCCTCCTCCTTCTTCCTCCTTCTCCTCTTCCTCCTCTGCCTCTTCCTTTTCCTCTTTCTCAGTGAGGCCTT
Source organism: Rhynchomys soricoides (assembly GCA_019843965.1). Taxonomy (NCBI): domain Eukaryota; kingdom Metazoa; phylum Chordata; class Mammalia; order Rodentia; family Muridae; genus Rhynchomys; species Rhynchomys soricoides. The sequence continues at coordinate 7,574,623 of JADRCH010000009.1, forward strand.
CTCTGACCATGTCATCTAAGAGCGAGCGGCAGCCCTGAAGTGCTTTCCCAGGGGCGCTGCATTGCTTTTCTTCATGGTACTTTATCATACTAGACAGTAGAGCAGCAGAGGGAAGAGTGATTCAGGACAGTTACAGCAGGATCCTCAGAAATGGCGCCTTTTATGGCCCTATAGGCCCAATAGCCTACACCCAAACTCCCTATCTTCTCTCTAGTGCTAGAATTCCTCAAATAGGCACCTCGGTAGGCATCCTTGACTTGATTTTGTGTGCCAGGAATGGTGTGTGTGTGTGAGTGCGCGCGCGCGTGCGCGCGTGCGCCTCCCTGTGACACTTTTTGTATGTCATGAAACCCATGAAGTTTCATAGGCTACAAATATCACAGTAAGCATCATTTTCTAGGAGTGTATGTCAAAAGGGTGGTTTTCCAACAGCAAATGAATAAATCAATAAAATTTTAAGAAATTTTCTGTGGCATAATTTATAACTTGCCAATTAATGGCTTTTCCCCTAGAAATTTGAACTGTCTTCCTTAGCTCTGAGGGAGATATTTGACTTAGATATCCTTTTGAAACTGACGTCATTCTACCAGTTACAACTAATCACAACCAGGAGTTCACACATTTGACAGGAATTCATATCCAGTATCACAAAAATCTATATGAATGTGTGCACTTCACCAGGAGACACTTGGTTAAAACAACAATCAAACACATAACTGGGAAGTACAAAACACTTTCTAAATTTTGGTCTGGCCATAAACAGGAGATTTTGACATTGTGACTAAGATCACAGGACCTTTGCCTGAGTTTCCCAATTGCGGCCCGTCTCTAGTAAGGTTTTACTTTAAATTCACTCTAGTAAGGATTTACTTCAAGGATTTACCCTGTCAGCAGTGCCTAGCTTCATGTCTTTGTTTGACCTGCTGCCTCCTGTATTCCCCAGCTAGTACAGATCTTTGGTTTTTGTCTAGCTATTTACTAAGAAAAGGCCAATGAGGTTACAATGATCCACATAGGAGGGATAACAGGACATCTGTTTTAGAACCTGTCAATGCTCTGGCTCCAGATGATCTTCTTGGAAGTTACAACTATAAGAAAGTGGGGCTTTCCTTAGCCACAGAGATAATTATGAATCACACTTAAGAAAGTAAGAAGGGGACCTAATGGGTGGTTTTCGCCTGTTTGTCTTAATACTGCTTGATTCTCTTGATCTACATTTGTTTTTAATATTCTTAATTAGGAAATAACTCTACCATATCTTTTAAAATGGAACTCCCTCCATATTAATGGGCATTGGCATGAATAATATTCAGCAATTTTAGAACTTAGTACCATAATAAGGAGGAGGAGGGAGCTGCTGTTGAATCTAGGCCTTTGGTTCGCTTTATTTTGCTGCTGTTTGTTTGCTTTGTTGAGTCAGTGTCTATGTAGCCCTGGCTGTTCTGGACTTCACTATGTAGACCAGGCTGACCTTGAACTCATATCCACTTTTCTGTCTTCTGAGAGCTGGGACCAAAGGTGTGTGTAACCACACCTAGTTGACTGTATCTGGCTCGATATTATGAGACAGGTTTTCACTATGTAGCCCAGGTACAGGCTGCTCTTGAATTCAGGATCCTCCTGCCTTAATCTTCCTAAATGGGAAACTATGGGATTTCAGATTTACATCACTGCTGGCTAATGGTTATATTCATTCATATTCTCTCCCACCCACTCCACTCAGGGTAATGCCAATGGTCTTTTACATAAGCTCTTTCAATAAAGTTACCACTGAGTAGTTTTGTGTGTGTGTGTGTGTGTGTGTGTGTGTGTGTGTGTGTGTAGGTGTCTGTACTAACAAGGGTTGGAGGAGATATGCAGAAATGGAGCCCCTGAGTTTTTCTGTTTAACTGCATTATTAATGAAATATTTAGCTATGCTTTCTTCAGGTTTGCCACTCTTTTATGTCTGATATGTATGAAAGCATAAACACAACCATATAGCTGGAGAGATGGCTCAGTGGTTAAAAGCACTCATTGGTTGCTCCTCCTGAGAACCTGGGTTTAATTGCAAGCACCCACATGGTTGTTCACAAGAGTTTTTAACTCTAGTCTCCTAGGATCTGATGCCCTCTTAAGGCCTCTGTAGACACTGCATGCATGTGATGCACAGGCATACACGAAAGCAAAACACCAAACACATAAAATAAAAATAAAAATGAAAAGTTCAGCCATCCATGTGAACGGTGGTGTACATATTCAGACAACATGGCTTCATTCTTAGTGTTCATCCTAAGCGTCTAATAGTCAGCACAGTCTTCTGCTAGTTTCACAGAGATAAAGATGAACACAGAAAGCCTACCAGTTGTGAACATGTTCCACTGAAATTTGGAGATTCAGTATCTACAAGGCACTTAGCATTTTCCAAGCAAGGAATTACATGCAAGGGTGATGAGGCTAACTGTCAAGGTCTATTGCATTCTGTTTGTTCTGTGGTATTGGGGGTAGCCTAGTTCTACTGTGAAGGTATGGCCCCAGTCAGGGACCTACTTTTAAAAGGCCATTTACTTGGTTTCACCATTGTAAAAATGATGTATTTAGATAAATATTCAACAAAAGTACTTAGAAAAAAGCACAAAGAAATGAATGCCCATGGAAGGACATTTTCTAAAATTCCTGGTCAGGACACAAAACTAGATTCCTCCGAATTGAAAACAAAAGTCTAAAGACTGAAGAGCAAAAGTGAAGAAAAAAAGTGTGCTGCCCTGTGGCTGCCCTGTGTCATCGGCAGGTATGGTGGCACACACAGGTGGGGTGGAGGAGAGAGGAGTAGGTAATCCTTGACTACATAATAGGTTTGAAGCCAGCCTAGACATGAGTATCACATGCAACATGACTCCAAATCTATACTTCTGGACTACCCAGATTCAAACCATGCAGGATTATTAATCTTCCCAGCAAGAATCAACTCAATTTTGTTGCTGTTGTTGTTGTTGGAACAATTTTCTACATTCTCTCATGTCACGTGACCCTCACCACAGCTTTGCAGTGTAAAGAAAACCAACATCAAGAAAAATATCTCCAGTCCAAAGTTTTTTCAATGTTAGCTCTCTTCTTTTTTTTCTTGTAACATTTTAACTATGTGTCCTGGATAATCCCAGAGTGGAATCTGCTCTGCCATGTTTATTTAAGGAGAGTCAACACCTAGACTTATGAGGAGTCCCTTCCGCTTGTCAGTAAGAGAAAATCTAATGTTGACCTGCTGGGTAGGAGCCAGTGCCAAAGACCCAGTGTCTAGCTTTGAGAGCCACAACTGTAGCCAGTTAGGTTTGAGTGAATGCTGTAAGCCTAAACTTAACTCATTCTCTGCCTTTGGTGTTTCCCAGTGAAACCAAGGTGAACAAGTCTCACCCTGTGCCAGCAGCCTTCCCAGAAGGCTGTCCTGATGTCTCCAATGGGTGAGTCTGTGACACTCCACAACAATCCAATCATGACTGCAGTGCCATTGAACCAAAGCTCATGCTTACAAAGTCAGTAAGTATTGATTTGCATTTGGCCTGTTTTTTTCCCTTCTTAAAGGAAATAACAATCAACAGGCCTCTGCTATATAGATATGCTAGTGAGTGGTTATGAGTTGTTATCATTCTGTGGGATAGACTAATTCAGTGACAGTGCCCTCCCCCCAAAGAATCTGCAGATCATCCAGGCTCTGTTCTTAGATCATACTGTGGCATTTAAATACTAAATTAAATTAAATTAAAAATATTTGAAAAAAATGTAAGTTTGGAAATAAATAACATCTACTTTATAACTCAAGGAGGGAAATTATAAAGATTTCAGGTTGGAGAAGGGTCTTAAAACATCAACAAAGTTACAGGACAAAGGGTGTGGCTGAGGGTTTGAGATCTTCACACCACCAAGAGTGAGGCTCTGGGCTGGATGTTCACACCACCAAATAGAAAGGGAAAGAGAAGGGGGAGGGGGAGGAGAGGGGGGAAGTAACAGAAATGAAGAGTTCAGAGACTCTCCAACTGTTTGTGATGAAGAACCATTTCTTATTAAAGTTCTACTCAGTTATAGATGTGCTATAAAATACAGAGAAATAAATTACTAGATAAGTAAAATTAAAAACAACAGCTGGGCATGATGGCACAAGCCTTTCATCCCAGTACTCGGTGGGCAGAGGCAGGTGGATCTCTGAGTTTGAGGCCAGCCTGGTCTACGGGGTGAGTTCTAGGGCATCTAGGGCACCAGAGAGTAACCCTGTCTGAAAAGAACAAACAAACAAACAAACAAACAACAAATATAACACAAAACCAACCAGACAACCAAGCTACATAAGCCACGGGCCCCAATTTTTGTTAGATTCAAAAGACAAAACCATTTTATTTCTATAAATAGCAGCAAAGCAAATATAATATAGACAGGAGTTTGAAAATGATAGTTCTCAATTTTTGCATTTAATGCAGACTAGTAACAGATAAGTTGAGGCCCAGTCTCTTCAGTACCAATGATTTATAGAAAAATTTCATTGTCAAATTAAAACAATGTTACATATACAACTATGATAAGCAAAAAAGCAAATAAATAAAGTAGCATTTGTTAAACTTTCTATGAAGACTGCTCGTTAAGGGGAAGGTGGGAAAGGGAATCTGAATAAATAATAATCAGTAACTCTAGAGACAGACCCAGCATAGACCACATGGAATGGTGTGCTAGGAATGCAAGTGTCTTCAGCTTCTGCCTCACACGGTGAGCACATTCACAAAGAGGGGAATGAAGTGGAGTCCTCTCACTCAGTGCTCCTCGTTCACTTCAACTATCTCACTATCTTTACCATGTCACCTCCCTCTCCTCTATTTTTTAAATCCGTGGCTCCTCTGTTTCTCTCCTTTTTCTGTCTCTGTCTATCTGTCTGTCTGTCTCCATCATCTGTCTCAGTCTATCTGTTTGTCTCTCTGTCTGTCTGTCTGTCTCTGTCTCCCATATATGGTCATATAAGTGAGGGTAATGTACATGTGTTGTAGGGTATGTATGGAGATCTCAGGACAACCTCTGGTGCTTGTCCTCACCTCCCACGTTATTTGAGACAGAGTCTCATCCTCCAGGCTGGCTGGCCTGTGAGCATCCTGAGATTCTTCTATCTCTGCCTTTTTACTTCTCCATAGCCCTACAGATATATGCCACTGAGTCTGGCTGGGCCTTGGTTCTAGGGATGCAGACAGCAAGTGCTTTGCCCACTGGGCCCATCAACTATCCTGCCTCACACTTCTTGAACTTCATCACGGTAATAAGAAACTATTAGCTAGACATTCTACCTACAGTTTAATGTGTCCTTAAGGTTTTCACATTTAGCATCTGAATAAACCAAGGTATCTACTAAAAAAAATCCCTTTGTTACTTCATGCTTGTTTGAGTCAGAGAGAAAGAACTGAAGGTCTTGTGAAGCTTTCAGATGATTTGTCTATACTTACATTTCTCACTCCTTCTCTTCTTCCTCCTCTTTTTTCCTTCTCTCTCTCCTCATTCCTTTTCCTCCTTGACATTTTTTTTTTATTAAGACACTGTTCTGTTTTATAGTCCAGCTGGTCTTGAACTCATGATCTTCCTGTCTTAGATCCCTAAGTGCTAAGATTATAAATATGGACCACCAAACCTGGTTAGTTATAACTTTTCAGTTCACACCCACAATCCTGAAATTGCCCATAAATTACAGTCACAGTAAAGGACTGGGGAAAGGTACAGCATCTCGGAGCTCAGAGGTATATTCAAAACCATGGAATTTGGCCAATAAGTCATTATTCTTGCCAGTGAACACAAGATATCTTCCTTACAGTTGCATGACTTGAAGTCATGGAGCCAGAGCTTTCGTTTACTGCTGTGTGTGTGTGTGTGTGTGTGTGTGTGTGTGTGTGTGTGTGTGTTGGGGCCTGAGCCCAGGTTGTTGCACATGCCACTGAGAGTTCAATCACTGTATGTAGTTACTTTCATTTTTGGAAGCTTCCCACTGTAGCTAAGGGGCCGAGCCTGGGGTGCATGTTTGACATTTAATCTCTCTATTTTGTTCAGCACAATAAAGGAGAGAGGTGAGCAATAACTGTCAGTGACTGTGATTTGTGGAGGGAACAAGCACATCTATACAAAGCCCCAAGCTCTAAGCTTTACTTTAAAAGTGTCATTGTTGTTGATTTATCAAGAAAAGTGTTTAATCTTGTCTATTATTTGCAGAGACATGGTCTAATTGAGTCTAGAAGTATTTCTCATGCCTTATGTCCAAAACTGTAACTTTCAAGATTCACCTGTAGGTACCAATAACCAAACCAGTATAAATTTGAAGTTCATCCATTTTTTGGAACTTGATGAGTTTCAAAATAAACCACAAAATTAATATGAGCTCATTTTAGTGAGATACATAGCAGTGATGTTTCTATAGAATATTCTTTTAAATGAAGGATCATAAGAATCAGGGAATGAGGGAGTTTGAAAAGAATTTGTGGAAAGTAAGACATTCCTAACCAAAACTGAGAGCTTTGGCACAAGCTGCTCTTTTCTTTTTTCTTTTTAGTTTATTTTACATCCCAACTGCAGTTTCCCCACCCCCCCCTCCCAGTGCCTCCCTCATACTTCCTGTCTCCACTCCATCCACTCTTCTTCCTTTTCTTGTTAGAAAAGGGCTGGTATGATGGATATCGACCAGTCATGGTATATCAGGTTACAGTAAGACTCCTTTTCTATTACAGTCGGACCCAAAGGCTGGCAACTAGTCAGAGACAGCTGTTGCTCCCACTGTTAGGTGCCCCACCAGAAGACCAAGCTACACAACTGTGACATATGGGCAGAGGGCCTAGGTCAGTTCCCTGTAGGCTCCTTGGTTGTCGGTTCAGTCTGCTTGAGCCCCTGTGAGCCCAGGTTAGTTGATTATGTAGGTTTTCTTGTGCCCTTGACTCCTTTGGCTCCTGCAATCCTTTCTTCCCCTCTTCAGTGGGATTCCCCAAGCTCCACCTAATGTTTGGCTGTGGGTCTCTGCATCTGTTTCCATCAGCTGCTGAGTGAAGCATCTTTTATGATAATGGGGCTATGCATAAATCTAAGAGAGTAGAGAATATCACTGGGAATCATTCCATTGACTTTACTACTACTACTACTACTACCACTACCACTATTACTATTACTACTACTACTACTACTACTACTGCTAGGCATTCATGTTTGGTTCTATCCTAGGTCTCTGGATATCCGGCCTCTGGGTCCTGGCCCTCCAGATAATTTGAGAAGTGGGCTCTCTTTTCATGGCATGGGTCTTAAGATGGACCAGTCATTGGATGGCCACTCTCACAATTTCTGCACCACCTTTACCTCAGCATACCTTGCAGGTCGAAGGTTTTGTGGCTGGGTTGTTTTCCCAGTCCCTCCACTAGAAGTCTTGCTTGGTTACAGGAGATGGTGGGTTCAAGTCTTGGGAGTTTTCTTTGCCTGAGGTTTCTAGCTCGTCCCAGAGAACCCACCCCTCACTCCAGCTGTTGCTCCCAGCTGTTGCTCCCAGTACTCTCTTCCCCTGTCCTCCCAACACCCAATCCCTCCTGTTCCCATCCCCACCACCCACCTCCATCCACTCCTCCCCATCTACCTGTGATGTCTATTCTCTTTCCCCTTCTCAGTGAGATCCACATGTCTCCCTTTGAGTGCTCCTTGTTACTTATCTTCTTTGGGTCTGCAGCTCAAGACCCAGTTATCCTACTCCCAGGCATATACCCAAAGGATACTCCACCATACCACAAGGACACTTGCTCCACTATGTTCATAGCAGCTTTTTATTTGTAATAGCCAGAAACTGGAAACAACCTAGAATGGATATTTTTTAAAAAGTGGTACATTCACACAATGGGAGTATTACTTAGCTACTGAAAACAATGACATTATAAAATTTGCTGGCAAATGGATGGAATTGGAAAGATCATCCTGAGTGTGGTAATCCAGACCCAGAAAGACAGCATAGTATGTACTCACTTATAAGTAAATATTAACCATAAAGAATAGAGGATCTTTTCTTAATATAATGAATCGAGTATTCAGCACAATAACTTGATGCAAGTTTTCCCAGACTTAACTGATCCCTAAAAGTATGTGCTAGTTAAATCAAGGCCCCAGGATCTCAATAACTCCTGTCCAGAGCAAGTAAATGGTTCCTTCTGTTCACCTCCTGGCTCACCCGTGTGACCATCAGATTGTCCCTCAGTTCTGCTCTGAATAGCAGTTCTATGTGATATAACTGGCTACAGGTTGTTGGAGCTGAAGGTTCTTCTAGAAGAATCTCCCAGTAGTTTACTCTAGCAGTGTGTATTCAGCCTATGGTGCACCTTGGTTATATGCTTGGGGCTCTGTGACTTGTGTTTATGTTCTTACATCGAATGTTAGTTTGTTGCATCCATCACCCTGAGCTACTGTATTCTGAATGTTTCATACCCCTTGGTGGGTAAAAGCCATGTTTTTTCTTTCCCTCCAACTCCCCTTGGCTTGGATACTATGTAGTCATAACATGTGAACTCCTCAAATAACAGTAATTGAGGAAAAGCCATGCTTTCCAAGGTTTTTCAAAAAAGCCACCAAATGTCTCATCTTAGGAAACAAAATGTTTATTGAAATGCATGTAGATAAATTATCGCCAGCATAAAACTGCTAATGGCATTTGCAACATGGATTCCATTAACTCTGAAAATGAAGTAAGGTTCTGAAAGTCCATTGTCCCATAGGAAAAATATTATATTTCTCTGCTTGGATAAAGTCCTTTAAAAAAGTAAATCAGCTTTGAAATGTTCTTTAAACGTCTCCAGCCTATGAATATATAACAAAACAAAAGATATATTAAAAAATACTGTTTTTGTATTAAAAGAATTTAATATTAATGATATAGAGGTAAAATACATGGAAATACAGGTGAAGTTCTAAAATTTTCTCCTATTTTATTAGTACATACTAAAAATACTCAAGAAATAACAACAACAACAAAAACAATAATTACAGCTGATCATAAAATAAACAAAGTACAGTAGTTTTACTTTTAGTATTTAGGGGAAAGGTCAAACAAAATGTCTCTCTAAATAAACAATATTTAATAACTTTGATTCATGTAACTTAGAACTATGGTCCAAATAGATTTTAAATTCTATTTATGGCTAGGTATCATTTTAAGAAAGACAAAAATTAATAAATGGGATATAAGGATATAGAGGAAAAGCTGAGGAAATTATTGGAACTTTGTACAGGCTAATAGAAGCTAATAGTTAACTCTTTCTATCTATTTTAAAAACTTCCAGGCAGATGATTGATCAGTATTCAATGTCAACTTCATGCTCCACGCTGACCTGTTTGGATCCCCCCATGTGATGCTGCTGTCCATCTTCGATGGAGAGTCTGTTGAAGGGAATTATCTTCATGGTGGTTTCCTTCATGGAATACCAGCGGGTTTTCCAGGTCGCCCAAATAATGCCATTGTCATAGCCATTAGGAGTAGATGACTTTGAGTAAGTGCCACCTGGAAGGAGTGAGAGATACATGCATGTGTCTTTTTCCCCTTACATCTCCTTAGCTCATTAGAGGTCCATTAGAATTAGTGAAGTCTTCAGCATTTCCTCCTAACTGAAAACACCCCCAGAGATTCCAAAAGCCAAACTCACTCTCTCTCTCTCTCTCTCTCTCTCTCTCTCTCTCTCTCTCTCTCTCACACACACACACACACACACACACACACACACACACACACATCAGAGACAATCCTGCATCATTCAGGTTACTATGGTAGGAACCACAGAATCCTGATCAGGTGGTCTGATGCTGCATGAGAACACACTTGTCTGGCTAATGGAAGATGCTATCAAGGGCTTCAGAAAGTGTCTTTAGAAAGTTGTTCACCATGAAGTTTCTCATCAGTAGATGGGGCCACAGTCTAAAACCTCTTAAAAGATCCTTTAGCATCCCTGGAGACTCCTCCATACAGAACTGCTAGGTGGTCAGTGAAATCAGTTTTCCAGTCCCCTTCAGCCTTACAGAAACCATCACCTCCCCCCATGCTAAAACGAGCATCTACAATCCTCAGGCTAGACCCTTCACTCAGGCTTCCATGACTTTTCACTCTTGCTAGTAGTCTATGCCTCTCATTTAATTTCTCCTGACATCTATCCACTGCCCACTGCTTGTGTCGGACACACAGTTCATAGACAGCTGAGCCAGGAAAATGTGTCCACAAGCACAGACATGGTAATGCTAGTTCATCTACATCATATACATGGTAGGTCTAAAGGAGACACCATGGCCCCGAATTCCAACTCGGATGATGAGAATTTCAATGCAATATCAAAACACTGATGCTTCCTGGAGTTGGAGGACCTGCAGAGATGACAACCATAGGCAAAAGCTTACTGCTATTTAAGATAACGCCAGCTGGATAATGAAAGGCATCCAATTCTGATTTCAAATGAAGAGCTATTAAAGACTTACTGTGCTTATTATAATGCTTCATCTTTCTGCTTCTGTTCATTACCTTCCATAAAACATCTGTTATACAAATACTCATAACTGAAAAAAATACCTTGGTAATAAATTCCATTGAGGTGGCCAGCGTGACATTTGTTCATCCACCAGCCAGATCCATCCTGTTCAGCACAGTTGCCTTCAAACTTATCATTGTCATTGTCCCAGGTACTGAACTGCATGCCATTGTGGGATGTGAAAAACTTGTCACTGGGATCATCACCAAAATCGTAGCCATCAAAGGCATCCCCAGCATCTCCACCAATGAAGTAGGCATAGGTCAGGCGGTATTTGTCAGATTCAGGGGCCACCTTGAACATGGCATAGTCTGCAGTGCTGTGAGGATGGAACAGAGGATCTCAAGTCACAAGGCCCAAAGAGACTAGGCAATACCTGTGTGTACCAGTCCAGAGCTCATCTCCACCACCCAGGATGGATCTAAATGCCTGCAGCAAATCCCAGAAAAACTAAAAGCCACTTCCTGGGTTTTTAGTTATAGAATCTTGAGATCAAATGGAACCATATGGGAAAATCAAATTATTTTAGCTTCCATTTAACCTTTGTTGCCACTGCACACACATTATCATAGGCCACAGTAATTACAGTGGGTGAACCCACACTCCAAATTTAAAGGAGAGGGGTTTCATTATCCATCCATACCAATTAAAGTGTCAGGGCACAAAAGGGTTTTCTTTTCCAAAGCAATGGTGTACTGGCAAAAAAAGAGGCTTTCTAGAATACCACAAAAGCCATGAATCCTATGTGATGCATGAAATGAGAGCCTCAGGAGTCAGAGAGACCTCCTTTGGGAAAACTAGTAAGGGAAGCTATAGTTTTGCAGAGCAGAGATAAAAAAATGGTCTTTTGTGGCTAAATAGAGATTTCCAGAAAATATTTAATCTCTTCCCTAACACCTCATCCTTCGGAAATGGAAGAAGCTCACACAGGAAAAGGCTGCTTGCTGACTGTGATAGTTTGGGGGTTAAAATAAAGTTTATAAAATGTGTTTGGAAATAGAGCATGTTTCATTTATTTCATATTTAATAAGAAGGCTGTGTAATTTTTTTCACTTACATTAGGTGTTTAAAACCCAAACTCCAGATCATTGCTCAGCCTGGCAGGGCTGCAGATCCCCACAGGAGTCCATTAATTTTAAGGCAGTGCATGATTTGACAGAATGAGCAGCCATTGCAGATTTTCATTGGGAAATCTGAATGCTTGGATTTGACTGATTTTAGTTTCATGCTCAATTTTTGGTTCATATTGAACAGCCCATAGCAACCACTGGATGCTTCCAAGGTGTGTGAATTGTACATGTGAATGCCCCAGCATCCACATCTACTCTGGAAGAGACTTAGCCTAGCTCACTCTTTGGACTATCCAACAACCAAATATTCTCCTTGGAAAGAGAGAGAGCCTGGATATGCTCTTTGCATTTGTCAGGTTGTTTGCTGTTGGTCCATTGCCAGCTGCAAAGGGTCCAATTAGCTGATAATATATTAATAGCTGATAAACATTGGAGTTGATAGCTAGGACAAAAAGTCCCTTCCATACCATACCTGGTTCTGCCACTCCAGTCTTTGAGCTGTATTCTCAATGTGTATGGGATTGTGGACTGCATGCTTATCAAATGAATCTTCTCGTTTCCCAGCCAAAACTCTGTGGTGCCAGTAGGCGACAGGTGTCCAAATCCTTCTTTATATTGAATCCAGTTCTTCTTGAAATTCACACTGCCATCAAGCCTCTAGGTGCACAATAGTGTGGGCAAGAGGAGAGGAAAGATGATTCATGCTTATAAGGCAACAGCATTCAATGGGTGGGGGGTGTGATTCGGCCAGTTACCAACCAACTGAGCTCCTCTAAGCTGCTTCCATGTCACCAGCTGTCAAATGGAATGATGATGCTCTGAGGATCACACACACACACACACACACACACACACACACACACACAACTCTACTACATGCTTACTCCTATATTAGCAGTAAGGATATTTTTGTTGTTGTTTTTAGTTTTGTTTTTCATTTTAGTGGTAAGGTTTTTTTTTTAAAGACCCATGGAGGTCTTCAGAACTCACAAGCTTACAAGGTAAAAAGGCCAATTTTGCAGTGGGCACCAGGCAGGCAGACGCCCAAAACAGGCTTTGTCGTGAGCTGCCCAACTGTATCCTCAGAGTGGCTGTGGGTTATTGTTAATGGACAGCCTTGGCTCTTGATTTAGGAAAGAGGCTTCTGCTATGCTGTGTCACTAAAGGACTTGGCTTATGTGACCATACAATGTGTAACAGTGGAGTCAGCACGCTATTGCATCAGAGCACAGCAAAGCCAGGCTGCTGGATTCAAATCCTGCCTGTTACTCATTACTTAGGTGGTCTCATGCCTCAGAGTCTCTTCTGTGAGTTAAGGTGAGACTAGTCCTCATCACAAAGAGGCCACAGTGAGAGTTGTTGTGTTCACAGGGTACTTAGAGAAGTATCTGGGGCAACGTGGGCCGTTTTTTAAAAATACATACGCAGTCAGAGGCCATTACCTTCTGTAATACAGTCCAACCATTTCCAGATCCGTCGATTTCACAGTATACTAAGAACTGCTGCTTAGCTTTCAAAGGCCGAATGAAGTAAAGTCCACTTTCTTTGGCACCCTTGTTGGCAATTTCCTGACAATCTGATGAAGAGAGAGCCAATAAAACCTCTGCAGTGGCTCGAACCCCAGGCGGAGCGTTAATGTGTTGGCAACCTCCCTAGTCTGCCTATTATCATTCCTTCCGGATTATTGATTAATACCCAAGGAAACTCCGGACAGTCAAAATCCTTAGGTTTAAGGTCCGATGCTCTAAAGCTGACCTTAAGGTTTAAGGTCCAAGCTTGCTATGCACCGCAAGGTGTACAATTGCTTTTATTTTGGCCATTTGCTTTGATGACCCTGATCCCAGGATTAACTTTGTGTGTACCTTTTCCAGTTGTGTCGTGGATTTTCACGGAGTCCTTGCAAGGCTCCTGGCACTGAGCTTCAAGCTGGGCTACCTTCTGTTTCAGGTTCGTAATCTTCTGGTTATTTGAATTAAAGATATCCTGTAAATACCTAGAAACAGAGCAACTCAGTAAGAGGGGATACGCTTCCTTTTCAGAAGGACATGTGTTTATTCTTCTCTGTTAGAAATTCTGCTTTATTTTCTGGAGAACTCCTTTGTGATAAATTTCTTCTTTCTTGGGAAATTGTAAAATTAAATTGAAGCTTTGGGGAAAAGAATAGAATGGGGCAAGCAGGCGGTCTGGTCTCAACTTTGACTTGACTAACAAAGTCCCTGTCAATAAACAAAGGTCACTGCAGGTGGCTTTGCTGATTCTTTTGTCTTCTCTGTAAGGGGAGTTAGGTAATTGTGGGAGGTAGGTCTGGCTAAGGGGAATCAGCAGTAGCTGCTCCGGTGTGCCATCTGGGGAATTCTTGTAACTTACATGGGAAAAGTATCTGGGACATTACTATACATGAAAGGCCAGATACCTTCCTTCCCATTCTGGTTCCATATCTCTAGAAAACACCTGGGGAAAGAGAGACTTCTGCCTTGGTCATTCTTCACATGATTGCTTATAAATATTGACGTGACGTGGCAGATAAGTATAAACAATGCACAGACCACTGGGTCTGTCTTTGAAGTCAAGCCGAGGGACGCATTATTGGACCACCTTGTTTCACTGTCTTAGACACTTTCTCACAACAGTTTTCTTATACTTTTAGGATGAGCAAAATGGAAATGATAATGCTAACCGCAGCAGCAATAACCACTTCCTTCTTGGAGGAGAAGCATGTTAGAGGCCGCTTCTCCCAGCTACCGTCTAGCTCAGTTTCCAGTGGTGCTGTGAGCTCAGTTTGGGAGAGAATTGGGAAGGGAGTTAAAACTACAGCTTCGATGTCATGCCCTGAGTCCCCAGGAAGCTAGACTTGAGGACAGGGGACAAGGGATAATTATAGGTCTGTGAGCTATGGTCAAGTGTCTCCAAGTCTGTGAGCTATGGTCAAGTGTCTCCAAGTCTGTGAGCTATGGTCAAGTGTCTCCAAGCACTCCCTTCTACTTCACCCTTGACATGATTTTCTACAGCAGCCAAGATCCTTCTTCTGTCTGTTCTCTGATTTATTAATGTTGATTTGGTCACATATTTGTGAAGAGGATTTCCACACCTCAATTCCCATGTATTTGATTTTATATTGTAAGGGGCTGGGGGACCTTCAAGTAAATGGAGCCAGATGGCATTCAAAGACATCTACAATCACCTTTCTCCAATGTGATTATTATTATGTTAAAAGTACAAGCCAGTGCAACTCATTTTGTACTAAAAACTCTCATCTCCACTGGGAGATTTGATATTATAAATGAAAACAAAATTCCAAGACCATTTTCTGTGAGATGTGGGATATTAAGTAAAATCTGCAGATGCCCAGACACATACCGAATACTTGACTCATGGGTTAATAACAGCGCTTCATACTTCACAATTTCTTCCACCATCTTCTGAGACTTCTGAGTGGCACCTTCTATCATACCTGTAACAGGGCCAGAGACAGAAAAATCACTTAAGAGAATAGCTCATCCAAAAGCAGAAGAGGTAACTCCTAAGTGGGTTATCTCTCACCTGGCTTTGGGGGTTGGTCCGGGTTGTAGTAAACTTGGATTGCTTTGATCAGTTCTTTGGCTTCTGTGGTTCTGTTTTCAGCTCGGTGTAAGATGTTTTCCAGACTCCGGAGGTCAGCGTCCACGTCCGTTTGGTAAGAAGTCAGGAAGTCTGAGATGCCGCACATGGTTGGGCAGTAACTACCCTACAGTATGGAGTCAGTAAGGAGGCAATTAAACACCTAAAGAGAGAAGCCTTAGATACTATCCATAAATATTAAACCGTTTCCCAAAGGCTTAAGTTGTCAGCTAATATATGAAAGTACTGCCGTTTTCTCTCCCTTCTCTAGTTCCAGAAAAGGGGGCAACACAGAAACTACTTACGAATCTCTCATCTAGGATGCAACAGTTATCCCTGGTAGCAATATACTGTGGGAAAAAAAAAAAAACACAGATATTTTGCTAGTGGTCCAATCCCCCTCCCCCCTCCTTTTTTTCTTTTTTAAATTTAAAACAATATGGTTTCTGAAGGACACTTACTGCTAGACCCGCTGGAGAGAACAGTAAAAGCGTGCAGCAAAAAACAAAACTCTGCAACGACCAACTCATGGTGTCTGGGTGACCCGGTGTTCCCAGCCCCTTAAACTTACCAACACTGTGACCTCTTCGGCTCTCCTTGGTCCTTTATATGAGTTCCCACTCTGGGCGGGACTAAGAGTGGCTGGAACTGGTCACGGGGCCTCTTTACCAGAAATGTGGGCTGTTTCTGCTCATTCTGGCACTCATCTGCGCTCTGAGGGATTCCCAGATTTTGCGCACAGGTTTAAGCTCCTCCTTTTGGGCTCAGCCCAACCTGTCTCCTCAGACCCACAGGTATCTGCGAAAGCCAGCAAAACAGTGGGGGATGCTCTGAGGACTGACAGAGGCTGCGTGTTGCAACTACTTCCAGTATACCACCTCCAGGAGAACAAACACAGGGTTTTGACCTTCCACAACAAACCCAGATATCCGGAGGTCTGGCCTGTTGCAGCCACAGGCATTACTGAAAGACCTGTCTTAGCCCTGGGGCGGGAGAAGAGAACTTTTCCTTCTTTCCCGCCTAAGGTCTGTATTCCCAAGGATGGATCGTGCTGGAAATGGGTCTCTGTCCCTCCTCTGTGCTGTCCTTTCTCTTAGGTCAGCTCTCACTGAGATTTGGGCTCAACTTGTCTAATGACTGGAAGACAGGTTGCCTCCCATCTGCCACCAAAGCGAAGGGGCCAGGAGTTCACTGGTTTGTCCCAAGCCCTATCTAGTTCTTTGAGGAAAAACCTGGACTCAGAGAAACCCACCTCTCACACACATTCTTAGAAGCCTCACTGAAGGAGAAGGGACACAGAGAGACACTGAGAAGGTTCATTATCTTTGTGGTGGGAAAAGGCATTGTCACCTCCCTTTGGTAATGGCAAGCAACAGTGGCACTGTGACAGATGTGGGCAGTCACTCTTTTCCTCCTGTGACCAGGCTTGCTGTAAACTGTGAAGAACTATGTAATTGGGAGAAACGCACTAATGTGAAAGAAGTGCTAAGATGTTGATATTTGACTTGAAGTTTTGATAAAGCAGTGTCTCCTTTGACATTAAAACAAAGAGATGTTTGTGCTCCGTAGTTAGTCAGAAATCATTTTAACTAAGTGAACTTATCAAACCAAATATGTAGCCATTTCTCTTTCTGACCAGATTGCCCTCCACTTCAGTCACTTCCTGTTGCAAGCCATTTGCAGACATTCTTAAAGATAGCTCATTCACCTGCTTAAAGACCACTGGGCCATAACCACTTTTTTTTTTCTTTTTGGTTTTTCGAGACAGGGTTTCTCTGTGTTGCCCTGGCTGTCCTGGAACTCACTCTGTAGACCAGGCTGGCCTCGAACTCAGAAATCCACCTGCCTCTGCCTCCCGAGTGCTGGGATTAAGGGCCATAGCCACTTTTTATCTCCCTTTGTCCATCTGTCCATCTACATTCTCTCTCTCTCTCTCTCTGTCTCTCTCTCTCTCTCTCTCATCTTGTTTGCTAGCATGCATGGGAACTGCTGCATTTCTGGCAGCCAAAACAAACAAAATGAAAAAAACAAAAACAAACACCCCAAAGTCCTGTTTTCTCTAATACCTCACAGCCCCAGATGAGGCTCTATATGTTTTGTAGGACTTATAAGAACCTTGTATTATATAACCCATTAACCTAAAAATGGAAATTCAGTGTTTGGCCACAGCACCTAGTAGAGTGACAATTAATGCTCAACAACTATTGAGTGACTTTAGTAGATTGCCTGGAAGGACGTCTACTTTTAATGTTAATACGCCCTGTACTCTAAATTTTCCAAATTGCAAAAGTAAGTGAGGTACCTCATGTGCTGTTAAGTGAAAGAGAAAAACATGCCAACATTTGCATTTTTAAATGATTAAAAGATAAAAGGGCATTAAAAACATGGAGGCATATACCTTTGATGGTATTATTATTATTACTACTACCTTTTACAGACAGAAATTTTGTAGTTCCTATGAATGTTGGCAAGCCACAGCAAATGTTTTGTGCAACTTGTATAAATAGAAATTCCCTTACTTCCATAGACTTTTAATAGGGATTCTTACTCATAGGCTGTATTCATGAAAAAAATGAGCTTTGTTGCAACTACAGAAGGTTCTCTTCAGTAAATGGTCTGTTGTGATCACTATCTAGAAGGCTCCACAGATAAAAGAACTCTGGATCACCCAGCTGAGGTGTTGCTCCTCCTGAAGGAAGCTTACCCCTCTCAGATTAAGTCATGAAAAGTAGGCTCTCGCCTGAAAGCATCAGAGCTGGATGTAGATAGATCCGGCTTCTGCCATGGGTCTTTGCACCCAAGGGTGGAAAATACTGACTTGAATTTCTGGCCACAATCGTTGCCACAGGTTGGCTGGTAGGTACTCAGTGTCATAAGTTCTATCAGCTGTATCAATGTGCATGACATAAATAAAACCGATATAGTGAAACGGTAAAAGAATGTATCTTATCCCATAATTTTAGAATTGGAACATTAAAATAAAGATGTACCTATTTTGACTCCATGTGTATGAGTGTTTGTTTTCAAATGTGCATAAAACCGTGTGTGTGCCAGGTGCTGGACGAGAAGAGAGTCCCCTGGAACTAGTTATGGGCTGTCATGAGCCACCATATGGCTAAGGAACAGAACTTGGATCCTCTGCAAGAGCAGCGAGTGCTTTGGATCAGCGAGCCATTGCTCCAGATCCTAAACTGAAACACTTTTATTTTCTTCTTTTTGCTAGATTGGATTGAAATCTAAAATGTGGTATCAGAATTTTAGAAAAAAAATATACCCTCTGCCAGTTTCGAGCCCTAGGTCTAGTGACCTGCATTGGTTTTGCATTGTTTGGTAACACTTCGTTAATTACATTTTAACTAATGGCTCCCCCTCCGTGTTTGTGCCACACTTTTCTTGGATATATGATAAATGATTAATAAATTCCTAGGGAAAAAAGGGCATTTTAAAAATCAGATTTCCTCTACTTCTAGGTTTGTTTGTAGAGAACACAGTAGATGTATCATGTGAGGCAAATAATAACCTAGTATGATTCAGAAGGCACAGGTTTGTTTGAGAGAGTAATAATCCTCCAAGCTCCTTATCAGCCTCCTGTGTTCTGAGTTGAGATTACATCGCTATGAATGGTCTTCCCATACACTAGGGGCATCTTCTGAGAGTCTCCTGTCTACTGTTCCCAGCTCTGAGTTGAGATCACATCTGCCATGAATGGTCTTCCCACACACTGGGGGCATCTTCTGAGAGTCTCCTGTTTTCTTTACTCATCTTTGCTCCAAAAACTATCTGCTAAACTTAACTCGGAACCAATTTACGAACAGATGACACCCTGTCCTAGTGAGCTGACATAGGCCTGGAAGCATAAAAGCCATCAATTTGAAGCATCTGCTCCATACTGGATTCCACGATGCAGCCTAGCTATTTTCACTCGGGTGCAAGTGAGGCCACAAAAACCAACAAACAAAATGAAGAACAGAAACCTCAAGTTTTACTCTCAAGAGTATGTGCTAGAAAGCAATTGGCCAAGCCTGTAAGACAGAGATAGGAAAATGGCCAGTCATCTACTTGGGGAAAAACCTTGTCATTTTGTCACATCAAATATACATACATACATATACACATATACATATTATACATATATATATATACATATATGTGTGTGTATATGTGTATGTATGAGGTGGTGTATACATTGAAGAAGAGATGATGCAATGAATAGAAAATGTTATAACACCCACAAAACAGCTCATCACGCCTGCATAAAGTCCACACTTCCTTTATCTTGCAATCTTGAATGGGAACAAACACGTAGAAGATTGACTTATTCTGTTCAGTTCTCACTGCTAGGGAGGGTTACCACCCTTCTGTGACTGCACCTTCTGTCCTTCAAAGTGAGATCTGTGTACGAAGGGCTGGCTTTGTGTTGACATCTTGAAATATCTGGCTTCCTGAGATCACAAAAGGGGACACACTCCAACCACCTTCCAAGGCGGATTGCTGGGTCTACCTTGTGTGTAGGAGCTCTGACCTCTGCTTCATAAACACATCAGATTTTCAAAACCACATAGGTCAGAGGCTCAAATATTTACTGATTGTTTTGTAAGAGAGACAGAAGTGCAAGTCAGTTTGGCCACTCACCGCTACAGCTACAAGTTTACTGAGCGTGGCCTGTCTGCCACACTCTCTGACTAGGGCAAGCTCATTCGTGAGGAAGCAAAGGTAATTCAAACTTAGAACAGCCTGTCTCACCTGTTAGAAACACTGATCAGGAAACTCTATTACAAAGATCCAGGAAACCCATTGCTTAATCAGGCATCTGCATGCCTGGGTCAGAAAGCATCTGGGTATTCCCATCTGGGTAGTTCCCATGGATCTCATGGACTAATGGTCAATTTAGCCATTAGTGGATCACTAATCTTTATTAACACATCTCCTCATGAGTGTTGAAAGACATCTATTCTCTTCATAGTGATAGGCTGACAAGAAATGATGTAGGATTACCCTTAAAGTATGCCTTTAAAATGCTTCTGTGCCCTCTAGTTTGGTTACAGATTTTCCCCCCAGGTGGCCTCTCATCCTTACCAGTACACCGAGCACTGTTTTCCAGGCCCAGTTCAGTGTGAAGAAAATGAAGGCCGTGTGGTCAGGGTTACATTTGAGGAGAAAGAAGCAATAAAGGGCGGGTGAAATGGCTTAGCAGGTGAAGGCACCTGCTGCCAAACCAGAGTATCTGAGTTTGAATCCCGGAGGCCACAGGGTAGAAGGAGAGAACTGCCTTCCAGACAAATTGTCCTCTGATCTCCACATGAGTCTTGGGTGCATATTTAATATTAATATTTAATTTATGTGTGCATAATTTTCTTGAAAATATTAGATATTTAGAAAAAGAGAGGCAATGAAGTAACAAATATCATATAACATCAACTATTGAGAAATGTGGTGAACAAAACTTAAGAGGATAAAGAGACTTCAAGGTAGCCTTTGCGGGGTTTGTGGTGGAGTTAGATTTGTGGCTACTCATTCCTGCCACCTACAGGCCATATGTGTCTATAACACTCTATCTCTATTTTTTAGTACCTACTCTTCTATGTGAACTCAGAGAAGCTGTCAAAAACTTGGCAGACCCAGGGATAGAGTAAAAATAAAAGATAAAAGGGGGACCACGCGGAAATAATCCAGAAACACCAGTGGGTCCGCTCATATGTCGCAGTGATGGACCTTAAGCGATGTGCTTATGGTCTCCAGAAAATGTCAAGGGGAGCTGGCAGCAGAGGGAAGGAGGGAGTGGGAGAGCCCGTGCTCAACCTATGTGAGAACGTGGGTTCCATCTCCAGGACAGAGCAAAACAAAACAGAAATAACAAGCACAGCCTTCAAGAACTCCCTTGAAAGTTCATTATTAAAGTTGAATATTTATTGCCCAAGTAAATATAAACTGCTAGCCTTGAAGTTAAGATCCTTTCAAAGATGAATGCATGAGATCAAGAAGAGAGCTCAGGGTCTCAGGGCTCCTGGTGACCTGACTTCCATCTCCAGGACTCGCATGGTAAAAGAAGAGAACCCACTCTTGCAAGTTGGCTTCTGATCTCCACACCTGTGCACACCCACTAAATAAAATTTAAAATTAAAGAAGCGTGTGTGTGTGTGTGCCTAGTGTAACTTGTTCACCATGTCTCCCAAGTTGGATTGAAATATCACAGTCTCATCAAATTTCCAAATAGTGTTATAATCTTGTAACAATATATTAAGACACATTTCATGTAAGCCACCTAAAGCAATGGAGGTCTTATCTCTTGTTTGAAAGACTTAAAACAGTGTACTCAGCAGTCACTTGTTAAAAGATTTAATTTCCTAAACCAGTGCTTCTCAACCTGTGGGATGGGACACCTTCTGGGGTCAAACAACCCTTTCAGAGGGGTCACCTAACGCCATTTGGAAAACACAGGTAGTTACAATTCACCACAGCAGCAATATTAGTTATGAAGTAGCAATAAAATAATTTTATGGTTGGGGGTCACCATAACCTGAGGAACTGTAAAGGGTCGCAGCACTAGGAAGGCAGAGAGCTACTGAGCCATTGCTATTAGATGGTACTACAACATGAATATTAAATTGCTTCCAAAATGAGTCAAAGGAAGGAAAGGCAATGCAGATTAGCTTGAGAATAACTGTGCCCAGAGAATCTGCCCACAGTTCCCCCAGGAGGTGGAGGGCTCCTGGATGACTGGCATCCTGATGGTATCACCAGATGCAGAGACACAACCTGGCATCGCTGGCAGTGCAGCCTAGGGAGCCACACCAGAACTTGGGCATCTGGGTCTGGAAGAGTCTGAGTGAGCTGCATTAAGCGAAGTCTGTTGATTAAGTACAAAGAAAGCTGCATTCAAAGAAAGGCTCACAGGGAGGGAACACTCAACAGTGAGTTTACGCCTGGCTTGGGGTTTGAAATCACTTAATCTACAACCAGGTCAAGACAGTATGGACAGTATATGCTGCCACTCGACTTTTCCTATGCTCAGAATTCTATCCCTGAACAATGAGTTCTGTTTTGTGTCAGATCATTCAGGGCTGCAGCGGAACACAAACAGTGCTGAACACATTGATCAAAGAAAGCCTTGCTTGAAAGTAGGTCACAAGGAGGGTGGACTTGAGGCATGGTCTTTTGACAATCACGCTTGCAATGTTTCTCAGAAAGGTGGGGACAGGGAGGTCCGGTCAGTTATGGTGAAACTTTTGAGTGTTGGCCAGGAAGACAAGAAGAGCCAGGGTGGGGGTGGGGGTGGGGGTGGGGTGAACTTATTCTGGTGTCTCTTCCATTTCCTAGCTATCCTGCCACAGAGCAGACAGAGGCATTCACTGAAACTTTTTGACTGAAAGGGACTTTATGTGCTGACTTTTCAAAAAGACAAAGCAAAACTGTAACATTTTAAAACAAGCCCAAATAGACTAGTGCCCATAAAATAAGCCTATCAAGACCAAGCAGGCCACCATACCAATAAACAAACAAGCAAATAAATATCTAGGAGCCACTTTTTCCTGCTTCCCTTCATTTGTTGTATGAAAATATAAGGGGAAAAGGCTAAACACTGGCCTCTAGGCTGTATCTGCTTGCCTGGAATGAATGACCCTCTATAATATGAGCCTAATTAAGCTGAACGAACATTCTAGAAGTGGCAGGTAAAGGGATTTATAGCATGGTGCTTTGGAGCTTTAGCACCAACCTAGGTGGATGGCTTTGAACATATGGTTAAAGAGAGTCTGAATGGTAAAGAAAGCTGGCTGATCTCCACCTATTCCTGACATAGTGGTGTCTGTCTCGTCCACTTACTGCAGCCCCACTGGTTCATTCAGGCCCACTTAAGAGCTCTGGCCATGACCTTCCAAGAGCTTGATTCACCCACTCTGCTACTGACTTGTAGCTGGGCTTCAGATTGCTCCCCTCCCCTCTTTTGACCTGTGAGGGAGTAGGTCACTACCACTAGGCAGGTTCTGGCCAGGCTCAGTCCTGGATCCAGGTTCTGATCCTAACTCTAGTAACAAGGGGGTTTTGAGAATGAGCATCCCATGAGTCGATGGGGATAAGGCTGGCTTCAGAGATGTGAAAACATAAGGAGCCCAAGAGCAGAAATCAGATCTGAGCTGGAAAGCTAAAAATAGGGGCTGGGAGTGTAGCTCACTGGTAGAGGGTGTGTGGATCCTGTGTCCTCCCTTAGACTACCAGGTCACTCCTCAGCATGCAAAACAAACATACCACCAACAAAGCAGAAAAAGAAACAATGGCTGCCTCTTGCCTCAAGCCTCTGCTGACATAAAGACTTTCAGTCCCACAAAAGGATAATATTTCATATTCACAGAATGAATTAGCCATTTTCAGTATTCAATCTTCTGTGGAGTCAGAGGTGGGGAGGCCACCGAGGTTTTGCTAATTAATATGTTCTGTGAAGTGAAGCGCCTCATCTGAATTTCTGAGCAGTATGGAAGAATCTGCTGTGCAGAATTGCAGATGGATTTCCTAGCACGTGTCTGGGGTTGCACAGGCTTATTAGAGTTAGTGACAGGAACACCAAGAGCTTGTGAGACCTGTGGCAGACAAGTCTCTTTACTATTTAATGCTATGCTGCCACCTTCTGGTGGAGTGATTCTGACCATTAGCTACAAACCTACACCCAAACTGCTGCATATATTGTTATAAAGCATCTTCTCTTTGTTCTTTTTGTATGTGTATAAGTTCTTGTATGAATGTAACATTTCTCTACATTGGGTCATGAAATGGAGTGGTAGGTACCGTGGTATGGCCTTTAAATCAGAATTTTGACGTCTACTGTGTCAAACTGGACCTGACGGGGTCACAGATTCACTGTGCAGGTCTGTGTGTCCAGCTGTGGTTAGCATGTGTGTAAAAGCACAAGTGCCCTCATTTATGTTGGCTTCTGTGCCACTGATTTTCTCCCAACAAGCTGGCAACAAAATCAATCCAAAATCCTGTTGACATGTTGTTGTCATGTTTTTACATATCCAGTTGTTTGGAACACATTCCAAATGAGCATATTTCTAACCATGCAAAACCTACTTGCTTCACAGAGAAATACACCCAATGGGGTAAGTGCTGTCGGAACTAAGACCCCATTCAGCTTCAGCTGTTTCATATTCACTGACACAAAGCCACCTGATGGGCTGCTGAAAGACATCATCTAAATAATTTCTAATCAATTTCTCTTCTCCCAGAGTTCTTCACTCTCCTCTCCTTCTTGGTAGTATTTAATACCCAAATGGCCAACAGTCTTAAAGGTCCCAAACTGCATGGATCCACCTGTTACCAGAGATGTTAGAGTCAGAGTCTGGGCACTGGTAGCCCAAACAAGCTAATCTCAGCCACAAGTCCTCAACAGGACTGTTAAGATGGCTTAGAGTGCAAATCAGAAAGAGGCAACTGGGTGACTGTAATGGGGAGAAGAACCAATGAGCACTCCAGTGACATCCCTGGAGTCCTAACACCCTGGGGTCCAGTGCCATCCCTGGGGTCCAGTGACATGAGGTTTATGTTTAATGAGAAGGAGAGAAGCACGCATCCACTAAGCAGTCCTGGATCAGGGTGTGGCTCTGCCCACCACTATCAGTTTAGCTCAGTTCTCCCCTGCAAGGTTGTCAGACAAGTTGTGAGAACTGCGTGAGTGAGGTCTCTTGCCAGGAGACAAGTTCCTCTCTGTGCCTGGCACCAAGGTTATAGCCTTTCCCTCCTCCCAGTATGAGATCCTTGGAGGAAATGTCAATTCACGAAGGATCCACTCTCTCAGCAGTCTGATAGCCGACGAGCAGGGCACAGTGTTTCTTCTCTCTTTAAAATCCTCCCAGGATGCTCTCCCCTCCCTACTGTGTAATCTCGCCAAATGCTGCCCCATGAAACCCACTGATGACAGCTTCTTTTTTTAAAAAAAATTTTATTTTAAATCAGGACTCCACTCCTCAAAAGCCTCTAGAAACTTGTGCCATCAGACGAGAGAGGTCTCACCTTTCCAAGAGAAAGAAGAGGCAGTCAAAAACCAAGATAACCTGAGCAGTTTGTGTGGTCATGTTTCCTCTCCACAGAGCAACGGTGTTTCTCAAACAGGCACATAGAAGAATTGATGCCGCCCGCGTCCCTGGTCTTCCCTTCCCAGAGTGTCCTGAAAGCCAGGGACAAGTCATCCTAGCCATGGGTCAAGTGGCCAAGATTAAGTTTGGTCAACAGCCCCTTGAATGGCTAGAGGAGTGGGTGTGTGGCGGTACTCAAAGGGACAATTAGAGCCAAGGAGGGACAATGTGGGACTAACCTTGAAGCTCACAGGCTCAGAGTTTGAAGGTTAGGAAGGGCTAGCCCTCAGGCCTGGAAGTCCAGCTACTCGGGAGACTGAGGGAGAAGGACAGTAGGTTCAAGGACAGCCGGCCCGAGTTTAAAGCCCGCCCAAGCAACTTAACGAGATCTGGTTTCAACAGCTATAATACATCGGCAGTGCTTAAAATGTATGGGATGTAGAGATGCAAGTCTCCATATTGGAAAATAAAACCCTAAAAGCTTCACACTTCTCCCAGGTCTCTGGAGAATGAATGGTTACCTAAGGTCAGACTCCCCCTACCGCACCCCCTCAGCTCCACTTAAGAGCTCTGTGGCCTGGAATAACCTCTACCCTGGTTTCTTTGTCTTTCGAAAGAAGAGAGTAGCTCACACTCTCTATGTTTGTTGAGACACTTAAACCAATCAGAGGTGAGTTTAGCTAATGGGTAACAGGGGCAGTTTATCATGCTGGCCAAGAGCATGAACACTGGGCTAGGCTGCCTAGTTTTCAATGCCAGCTTTATAGGTCAACTCCCATCTGTATGGCGTTGAGACAAACACCTCTCCCCCAGGTCCCTCAGCTGTAAGTTCAGATGATAAAACCTGTCTAGCAGGACTGCTTTATGGAATCTAAAACTGTGAAATGCCTGGGACAGTACATAAAACTTATTTAATTACAAACAAATAATGCATTTAATTTCTGGTAATAAAAACTTGGCAAGAGGCTGTTTATAGTTCATGAACATCAGAAGTCACCCTGGAAGATGCAAAGCATAATTTGTTCTCACCTATTTATTACAGAATTTTATCTCTTCTAGTCTTCTTCCTCTCTAAAGTCAGTTCAGGAAGAGTCACAAATAAGGGTCTACTAAGGATCAGAGGAAACTCTGTGCGTGTGTGGGGGGTATGATGAGAGAGTGGGAATCCCGTTTATCCGTACTCTGGTGGTAGTAATAACTACAAGAAAATAGAACGATTTGTGATCCTGGGTGGCCTAGACAGAATTCCCTGGCTCCATGAGCGAGAATTTGGACTCCAACATTTTTGCCTTGCTGGATCTTCCTTCTCAGACACTGAATTAGATTATCTGTCTGTTTGTCTGTCCGTCCGTCCGTCCGCCCGCCCACCCACCCATCCATCTATGATCTTTTCTTTTTTCTTTCTTTTACAGTTCAGTCGTTATCCCCCTCCCGGTCCGCCCTAGGACAGTCCTCGTCCTATTCATCCCCCTCCCTCCCGACGATCTTTAAGCAGCTTTAAATTGCCTGTGGTGTTATCTCCAGAGACTAAGAAAAGCCGCTGGTCGCCCAGGTTTCCTGGTAGGGGACGCAGCAGAAAGCCCTTTGAGCGTCGCGGGACCGGTGCTGCGGACATTTCCGCGCTGGGTGCGCAGCGCGGCTGTCCAGCAGGGGGCGTGGGTCCAGCCTGACCAGGTGATCCTCCCGGAAGGAGCCTCCAAACGCTGGCTAAAGCTGAGCCTGCGACTATTGCGGGTCACGCCCCTGTCTGTGAGGGGCCAGATCCGCTACAGGGCTGCAGCACCTTTGAGTCCTGGGAACACTCACTGACTGTATCGGGTAAGGCGGGACCACCTGCACTCCAGGCCCACCCGCACCCGCTGCGGGACCTTCTCCAAGGAAGTTAAGTGCATTTGGGACACACCAAATCCAATAGATGGTACCTGGGCTCATATGAACCACACTTCCAGCTCTGCACTCGCTTCTCACAACTGTACAGGGAGTGGGCCGGGCGGGATCCCAATGCTTCCTTCCCCCACCTCCCTTTCCCTGCCCGGTAGCAATCGGTCCCTTCTTCCTGCCCCCATCTTTTTGGGTTTCCATTCCTCCCCCTCTTCTGACGAATCTCTTTACCTAGTCCTAGTTCGGAAAAAGCTTGGCTGAGGCTTGGCACTGAGCAGCCACAGGGAGAGTGCAAACTGTTTTGGTGGCCAGAGGTTGAAAATTTGGAGGGATGGTAACAGACTCTTCAAACAGGTGTTTCCAAAGACATTGACTGTCTTAGGGCTTTCTTGTCATTTTTTGCTCACTAAAGGAAAATAGACAAACAACAAATTTAGCCTAAGGCTAGGGATCTGATGAGCGACTCCCCCACCCCCGTATCTCCACCTGTCCCCACCACTGACTCCTCTGCCCTTCCTCCTCCCTCCCCCATCCCCGGTTGGTAAGGTACTTACTTGGCAAGCCTGAGGACTGAGTGCTCTCTTTAAAATCCAGGTAAAGGGTAAAGGAGAGAACTTAATGACAAAGTTTTCCTCTGGTAGCCACAGAAGCCTACCCCCACCATGTCTGTCTGTCTGTCTGTCTGTCTGTCTCTCTCTCTCTCTCTCACACACACACACACACACACACACACACACACATTCCATGAGAACACCACCACACACACATACCAGTAATAAATTAGATAATTTGCAAATTTTAGAAGGCTATCCTTATGCTCCCTCTTTGTGACAATCTTGTAAAGAAGTCAAAATTTTCTTTTGTCAATCAGATGTCTTCTGCACATATTAACATTAGTTCAGTAGTTGGGCCTTTGGTGTTCTTTATTTGTATGGAAATCATTTGCTATAACAGAATAAACAGTGTTGTGAGTACTTTCTGTTGAGCTCCTGGGCCTGCCCTAGGTGCAGTGGCTGTGCCACTTGATTTGAAGGGCCCTTGGCTCTGTTTGGAACACCAGATTCTTCTCCTTCTGCCATTGTGCTGGAGCCACTCAATGGCATTCTGATGAATATTTCTTTTCTTTTAAACGTCGGTGTTCTCTCAAAGTCTTCCGGATGAATCGGTTACCATGGGAAGGGTGACGTTACATGTTACTGAGTAGAAGTCTCAGTGTGGGATTGGTGAGGGACAGAGTTCTACTGCCAACTGGCTGTGTGAGCATGCTTGTCAAAGCATTTACTTGCTCAGACACTTGCTTTCTCATTTCAGGGACCTCTGTCAACTGCGCAAGGACTGCTGAATTCTAGGGTCAGTTCAGGACACTGCTGTTCTGGAGATTCTGTCTTTTGAATCTCATGAGGTTTTCCTGCCTCTTCTTGGGACATTTTACAGCCTTCCTGGTATCTCCTCTTTGCTGACCCTTTGAGGCACCAGGTCTCTTTGGCTCCCAGCCGTCATATGTACCATCACTATAGACTCCCAGGTTTGCCCCTCCGACATGAACTTGTCTTCCATTAAATACTCTTGCCCAGGTACCCGGCTGAGTTTTGACATCTTCTGTTACAGAGGTGCTCATGAGACGCTGTCCTCATGAGCAGGCTGATGTCATTACCACCAGGAGTGGGTTCTTGTGATAACCCTGACTTTGGCCTTACCTTGCATCTCACTGTTGGCCAGAGGTAAATAAAGCATGAGGGTTCTTCTCAGGTGACATCACCTTGACCCTGGACTTCCCACCTTTAGCACGCTAAGGCAAAACATCTGTTCTTCACAAATTACTCAACTTGTGGTATTTTGTTATAGCAACACAAAATAAAACAATGCTTTCTCTTTTCATCTTCAGGCTACGCCCTTGCAGCCGATTTGACCTCTACCATCACCTTAGTCTGAATCACTTCACTAACTGAACTAAGTAATTAGCCTCCTGCCATGTCTTCCGGCTTTTCTTTGGTCATCATGGGGTGTATTTTCCACATAGCTTCAAGAGTACTCATGCAAGTTATTTAAGCTCTAAAATGTATGGAAACTAGTCATTGGTTTATCTCATGCAGAGACTTAAAACCGTGGTACTTTATTCTGGCCTCCCGCTTTGCCTTCATTTCTGTCTCCTGTCTTCCTTGTTCCTTGACACTGTGGGTATACCGGCCTCCTTGCTATTCTGCAATATGTCAAATGCATCTCCACCTCAGGGACTTTGCACACACCAGTCCCTCCATCTGAAGTCTGCCTCTGGACAGCAACTGGCTGACTCCTCACGTGCCCTTCAGTCAGTGTTTACTGCAGTATTCTCTCGACCTTAAAGCTGCCCACCTCAGACGATTCTGTTCCCAAGGCTGACACAAGCTGCCCTGTCAATTCCTAAGCCTTACCTTGCTTTGTCTTTTTCCACACCCCTTGCAAAATAAGAAACATTCCTATTCCCAGCCCAGAGATGACATAGATTTTGTCAGCTTTGATCATGGCTGTTTCCTCTGCCCAGGGATAATAGTGTAGGGCATTGAGGTTATCAACATTTATTTGTTTATGTATTATTTTTAAAAAGATTATTAATGATATTTATTACATACATTTTGCATGTTAATTTGTGTGTGTTTGTGTGTACATGTGTGAGAGAGTATGTATGCGTGTGTGAGTGTGCATATGCAAGTTTGTGAGTGTATTGTGTCTCTGTGTGAGTCTGCATGTGTGGATGTGTGTGTACATGTGTGAGTTTGTGGATGTATGCATGTATGTGTGAGTATGCATGTCCATGTGTGAATGTCAGAGGCAACTTTGAAAGGTAGGTTCTCTTCTACCCTGGGAGTCCCTGACTCAGGTTGTCGGCTTAGTGGCAGGTGTGTTATCTGCTGAGCCATCTTGCCAGCCATCTACTCATCTTTATTGAATGAGTGAGTCTATAAAGTGATATTGTTAGCACTTATATCTAATAGGGTTAAATCAAAGATCACACTGGGACTGATTTCAATATTGGGAGTTGCTTAGTGTTTCCAGTCTAATCTGATTTTCAAGTCTGGTTGTTTTTCTAGTAGTTTTTCTGTTTGTTGGATGGACATAATATTCCCCAGTGGTTTATTGTGAGCACAAGGTGAAACAAAAAGTCATGAAGTATTTAGCCACAAGGCTACACAACAACCAGCTATGAGAAGCAGGCATTTTCTGTGACTGATGGCTAGCTCACCAAAGGCTGTATTTCATGGCCTTTCTCCTTCTTTGAACTCTTGTGAACCTACCTGTTTGCCCAACCACTAGACATTTCTGAGACTTCACTGCGATTATGAATTAGCCAATAGTGTCAGATTGTGAGCTGAGCTCCTACCAATGGGGTGAGATATAGTCAATATCTTTGATAGAATAAAAATTATGTGGACTTCTTGAACCTTAGTGTGCTTGCTTGGCTGGTTTGGGCCACAGAACACCCTTTTTATAAAAAGAAATTTCTCTGCAGGATTGCTTTTGTTTTTTAATGAATGTGTTTGTGTGATACTTCTCCATGATAGCCTTGATAATTTATGTGGCCCTGATGTGCTAAGTGAGTTGCAAAGCCCTGTATCTACATAGAGTTCTGGTTTTACTGAAGGAAGCTACTGGATGCAATGTGTTTGTTTTATGACCTTCAGGATGGATGTTAGTTCTAGTGCTCATGGCTTGGTAAAAACTCGAAAATGAGTAATTGGGAGGTCTCTACACCACATACCCCTAAGTTATTTTGTGTCTCAAAAACAAAACAAAACAAAACCCCCATGTACCAACTCAGCCAGGTAAGGTAGCTCAAGGGATAGGCAGTTAAAATCCCCAGTTGCCGTTTCTGGAGCACACCTCCATTGAATGAGTCCTAACTGGTTTATTTTAGCTTGGTGCTCACCACTATGCTGTCCGGCAGCATTTTCCTCTGAACTGAAACACCTCCTCCTAGAGGGAGGGGGGATGGCCAAGAAACTCTGGAAGTAAATAAGCTTTACAAGGGAGGGAAACAGTAATGTACAAGCTTAGCAAGCCTCTGACCAGACCAACAGGAAACATTTCCTGGGGGCAGGGGCCTCTGTATGGGTCTAGAGGATCCAATTCCTGCTTGGAGCTCAGGAATGTCCTTCCCGGAGTCCCTGTCCTTGTAACCCACTGTGACAATACACAGGCTCACCAAGTTGTACTCAGGTGATATCTGTTCCTTGGTTTGTAGTGGGTGCCCTACTGGGAGTGAGTAAAAGTTGTTTATGTCTCCTTAGGGAAAGTCACATAGCATGGGCTCTGAAGAGTCATAGGACTGATCCCCCCAATTTTCAGGGAACTCAGTATCTACTGTGGCCTAGCCTTTAGGCCTAGACCATTCAAGCTGTTTAGGGCTAGAGGATGCTAGTTAGCTACAAAAGTCTAACTAGATTTGATCTTGAAGGCTGTAGTTGGAAGTCAGCAGGAAACCAGACCAAAGGTGTCCTCACAGTTTCATCTCAAGCCTTTATTTGGCATCCCTGTCCTGGCCAGGTTTGCAGTCTTGGGCTGCAGCATGTAGCTCCAGGGAATCTGAGAATAGCCTAAAACCTGAAGGGGAATGTTCAAGGGCACTGAACCAGTGGAAACCAAGCTGAAGTTGGAGGAGATCTCCCCACCCCCACACTCCAGCCTCACACAGCAGGTGTTCCCTCCTTGGACCCCAGATTAGGCAAAAGCCACACCCAAACACCTGTTTTTATGGAGAGATCCTTTATTAAAGTGCGTGTGTGTGTGTGTGTGTGTGTGTGTGTGTGTGTGTGTGTTTTAAAGTGGCTGTCTTCTGACTCAGGCAGAAAAACAGCAACAAATGACCTTGTTGGTGTACCTTTTAAGAAGATACAAGGATAGTCTGTCTTAGAATGGGCTAGGATTCAGTGCTATATCTTAACTGGGCATGTTAATTAGGTGAGTCAGAGGGGGCTTTTGATTGCTGGACCTTGGTAGTCAGCCTCTGGTGGAGGAAGTGGCCAAATAAGGGAATAGACCTTGTTGGCTAGCTACAGGAATGTAATCAGTCACAGGTAATGGGGGAGAAGAGCAAAGCTTGCCAGAGCCATGCTGCCCACTCAGGAGCTGCCCACAGTCCCTCAGGAAGAAACCTTTCCTGAGGCTTGAGGGATGCTCTCAGTAAAGAGAGTCACTCACTCTCCATGTGTAAGAAAGAAATTGTTATGGACCATTTTCAGCATAGGTATGCCTCGTGTTCACAAGAGTCACAAAAGAGCAGGAGGCACCAGGTTCCTCTCTCCCCTAGCTGACAGCTGGCTTGTTTGGAATCTTCCACCTGGTCTTTGACTTGCTCAGATGCCCTTTCTTAAAGAATGCAGATCTCATGGGCCTTTTCATTTGTTCCTGAACTATGGAGACTAGCAGGTGCCACTGAGGAATGTGTCCATAGGAACCTTTATAAAGACCAGGCACCAACTCACAGAGCAGCTCAAGTCTTCATCTCGGACCTATGGTGGCCATCTGAGTTTCCCATCGTCCACAAGGCGGGCCATGTCAAACACTTGTGGCACCCCTTTGCTTTTGTCGTCTCTCTCTCTTCTGACAATATTCCCACGCTGCCTGATGGAACCCATCATTTTTTCCTTGTTTCAATTTTGTACGCGAGTCCCTTTTGCCAACCTCTTGATGTGGAAGTCTCAGTGTGAGGTTTTGTTTCTTCCTCTGGAGTCTCTGGGCAAAAGGTTCTGTTTTGTGTGCAGATCTGCAGAACTGCCTAATTGGAGGTTGGTGGACAGAGCTGTGTCAGTGGCTTCTCACTTTAAAGTCTTTGCCTACTCTTTCTGGGCTCAGGTGCCCTGGGGAAAGAACACAATGAATGTTGGGGCCATTTAGTTTTCAAGGGTTCTCCTTGTATATTTTTCATTGTTTGCTTTATTTTTGAGGGTATAATATAATTACGCAGTTTCCCTTCCCTTTCCCTCCTCCTCACCCTCCCATGTGCCCCTCCTTGCTCTTTCAAATGCATGGCTTCTATTCTCTCTAATTGCTAAGTGTATATAAGGATACAGTGAATTTTTCTACAGTTGTACTGTGGTGTGTCTGAGTTTCCTGTTCTACGACTGTAAAAGCCATCCAACTTTCTTATAGGGTTTATTGTACTTGCATCGCACAGAAAAAAAAGTAAATGTCATATCTTAGTCGTTAAACAAAACAAAGCTAAACAACACCCAACGTAGCATGTATTTTTTGTGTTTATGTATGACTGTTGCCCACAGGCTTTACCAAGTAGAAAACATTTCCACTTTGGCAAATCTTTCCCTAAGATTGTTTTGAGTTGGTTTCAAGAATTTCAGCATTTCAAGACAAAGTAGTCTATATCCATTAACAAGAAATTTTAGACTTGAGTAGTCTGGAATCGCATGATATCTTATGCAAAGTGAGCACCATGAGGAAATGAATTGTTTAAAGAAGAGGGAAGCTTGCAGATCGGAGGTCCTGTTTACTTATTTGCCCAGCTTTTGCTGAGGTCCCCTCTGGTGGACACACAGTCCAGATGCCACCCTCACTTCAGACACAGCACCTGTTTCAGTTGGGGGGAAGCGTTTTCTCATGGTCGTTCCTTAGAGTCTCAGGCTTATTGTTCTGTATGGTTAAGACCCCTTCTGCCTGGCCCTTTTAAGTGAAGAGGGTGACATTAAAATCATTTTAGATGAGTGGAGGAAAAGGAGCTTCCCAACTATGAACTGTCTTTCCCTGAACACTACTGACCTCTTGTGTTTGTATCCCAGCAAAAGCTGCAAACAGCGGGGGGGGGGGGTAATTTTTTTTCAGAAGTATTTATGAGCTTGGGATAAAAATGAGTCTTTCACTCACGATCTTTGCCATTTGAGGGAGATAATTTTTGCTGTGGAGGACTGGTTATAGTTTCCTGAGATAGCAAGAACAGGGCAATCACTGTCTTGATGTCATTCATGTCTTTTCTGTCACCTCGAGTCTTCATTCATTCTGTACTGCTCAGTAGTTCATGATGACCACATGGAAATGGTCACACGGAAGGGGTTGGTACACACTTCTGGAGACTGAAAAGTCCAAGATGAGGAAGTGGGGGGGGGGGAGCAGGCTATGACCAAGCCTTCTGGAGGTTTGACCGAGTGGCAGAAGGCAGAGTGAGGCAGTCGAGGCTTATGGGAGCTGAACAGAACTTTCGGTCCTATGGTAGATGCTCCCTTGTAATGGCACTTATGCATTAGGGCCCATCTCAGACTACCACACAACAGTGGTGGTGGGGGAGGTGCTCACTGCTTTGTTTTTAGTGACACAGTCAAGCCAGTGCTGTCTATGGTAATTTGCTTTTCCTTTAGTCAGCAGTATGTATGAGGATTCTCATCCAGGATGGTGATCTTGAATGTAAAACACAATGTCAAAAACATCTCATTTGTGCAGTGGAGCCGGAGGTATGCCCTCTGCAATGCACATGTAGTCACCCACGGTTTCTATATTTGGATAATGTGAAAGAATAACATTTTACTTATAGATTCCATGTTTTTATTAACTAGTTATTCAATTTAAAATATTAAAAAGTGAGCTTTTTTTTCTAGTTCCTCAACTACTGGATAAAAGCTGGATTTGTATGTGGTGTGTGTGTGTGTGTGTGTGTGTGTGTGTGTGTGTGTATGTACATGTATGTGTTGTCTGTACATAGACATGTGTGAATGAATCCTGACACACACACACACACACACACACACACACAGCCTTTATATTTTGATATGCCTTAAACAGTGTAATAGCTGGGTGACTTCCTAAGCTCCATGTGGCTAATCCACTTCCTGCCTATAATCCCGAGTTCCTACTTACTAACTTCTGTTGTCTACCTTGGCTGCCCTGGACCCAGTTGGGAGCCCTCTGGCCTGTGCTCTCCCAGCTCCTTCACATGGCGGCTATGCCTCTGTCTTCCACTCTTCTCAGCCATGGTGTCTCTCCTCTCCTCCACCCTGTCCCACCATGGTGGATCTCCTTCTCCTTCCTCCTCCCAGTCCCAAGCCCAGGAATCCTAAAAGCCTCACTTCTGTCTGCCCTGTCCAGCCATTGGCTGCTGGCATCTTCATTTACCAATCAAAACCAACTGGGGGTAGGGTCCCTCCATGTCTTCAGTGTGGGCTCTCTCATGTAAAAAATTTTGGGGATCCAAATTAACATTAGAATACAAGCAGCATTAGGCCAAACCCACTACATGTGTGTGTGTATGTACATGCGTGTGTGGTGTGTATGTGTGCATATATGTATATGTGTATGTGTGTTCATGTGTGTATGTGTGTGTGGTGTGTAGTGTGTGGTATGTGTGTGTGTTGTGATTTGAAATCAGTTGTCTTCTATAATCACTCTCCACATTATTTGGAGACAGGGTTCCTTCTGATTCCACTTTCCCAGTGCTGCCATTACAGGTGCATGCTGCTGTGCAGGTCTTTGGACCTGGCTGTTGGGGATCAGACTCAGGTCTGCATGCTTGCACAGAGAGTACTTTACTGGCTGAGCCATTTCCACAACTCCCGGAATTGTTTCTGTATTGAAACTATCTCAATGATAGCTACCTGCCTGATAACTGCTGCAGAAGTAAGGTAGACAGCTTAATGACCTTAAACAATGTTTCTGTAATTTTCTTTTAATACAATTATGAAATAAGATATGAAACAAGATAATATCTACATAAATAACTTTTCAAAAACTTTTGAAATGCTAGATTATTTTATTATTAGGAAAAGATCACTATTATTATTAGGTCCATTGGTTATTTATTGTCCATAAGTTAAATTTATCTTAAGGGACCAAAATACAACCAACCATTGCATGGCTACTGTGGCCTTGTTTACATAACACATTCAATAAAGGAAAGGTCTAAATACTCAGCAATAAAGAAATGGTTCAATAAATGAGGAGAGGTCCAAGAGATACAATCTTAGGAAGTCATCTGTGCTGGTAGTCACAGTGAGTGTCAGTTGGTTTATGTGTAGTCACAGTGAGTGTTAGATGGTTCATGTGTAGTTACAGTGAGAGTCATTTGGTCCATATGTAGTC
>JADRCH010000009.1:7610820-7645016 GCA_019843965.1 Rhynchomys soricoides
TCAGTTGGTTCATGGGTAGTCACAGTGAGTGTCAGTTCATGCGTAGTCACAGTGAGTGTCAGTTCATGCGTAGTCACAGTGAGTGTTACTGGTTCTTCTGGAATAACCCTCCTTGTTTTACTATTTATGCCCTAGGCACTAAACTGGACTGCTATCACTACAGAAGTTCTAGTTAGAGCAGAGATTCACTCCAGGTGTATAACTTACTACAGAGCATGTAAACGTCTTAATACAGCTTTGTCATCATTTTTGTGACACCGAGTCTATGTAAGAAGCTTCCTTTACGGGGTGAAATTAGTAAGAGCCTGTTCTCATAGTAACATAACTAGAGCAGTTTTCTCATCTAAGCTTTCACAGCAGTCTGGCCACCAAACAGATACTTTTGAGTAACTGTGCCATCATGCTCTCTCCTACTGTGATCTTCATTTTAAATACCTGCGTTTATTGCTATAACCATTCTACTGGATGAATCACTGATAACTAGTCTAAGGTTTAGCAAATGGTCAGGGATGGATAGTGTTAACTTTTATATCTTAATAAAAGGGAGTTAATGCTTGCAAATCACAGAAGAGATGTTGGTCTAGTTTGCTCTTTAAATAAATTGTTACTTCACTACCATAGTAAGAAAGCCCAGTTTGTTTTGAACATGGCAGATTTTTCCATTGATTGATTTTATTTTGAGACTCACTTGGAGCAGTTTTTGAAAAGAACTTGACTATTATAATTGCCTAATATTTTATGTAGACTTGCAAATAATATACAGTTGATTAGCCTGTATTACTGCCTTGAAGTTAGCCCAAGGAAAAAAAATTTAAAAGTAGTGTCTCGTTGCTTTTTCAACATTCATTTTATTTATGTGTATGTGTGTATGAGTGTCTCTGTATGTTTTCCACATGTGTGAAGGTGCCCATGGAGGCCAGAAGAGTGTATTGGATCCCATGGAACAGGAGTTATAGGTGGTTGTGAGCTTCCCAATGTGAGCGTTGGGAACTGAACTCAGGTCCTCTGGAAGAGCAGCCAGTGCAATTAGCTGCTGAGTCATTTCTCCAATTCCTCCAAACAGTCATTTATTGTGCTTGTGTGTGTGCTTGGATGTATGCATGTGCATGTGTGTGTATGTGTGTGTGTGTGTGTGTGTGTGTGTGTGTGCGCATGCCACAGTGAGGCTGACTACCAGAAGCTGCTGCCTGTAGTAGATCCAGATCCAAGACTATTTTGTCACAGCACTTTGATGTGTTGGGTGAGCAGAGAAGTCCCCTGCCCTGTGTGCTATGGTGACTCTGGGTGGCTTTTCTGAGTACTACTTTTTGAGGCACTGAACGTGTGTCTCTGCTAAGGAATGGTCTCTCCCTTAGAACGGGTTGTATAATCAACAGCAGGTTAAGAGTAACAACAGAAAAGGTAAGGGGAGAGGGAGGAGGGAGGAGAGAGAGGAGACGGGGGAAGAAGGTAAGAGAGAGGAGAGAGAAAGATTGATAGAAGATGTTTTGAATCAGCAATAGTCTTGATGTAGTACATTCTGTTTACTTTTATTTCTGACAATTTCAGACCATTACAGAATTGGGAAGGGTTGTTTTGAATATTCTCATTATCCACTAGGGGGAGTGATATGGCCATTTAGAAAATGTGTGAAAGTTGCTTGTTTGTTATACTGAAAACATTTAGCAAACCAAAGGAGTGGGGGTGGAGGAGAAACACAAGGTGTTCTCAAATTTATAGAAACATCTCATAAATTACAGGAAATGGTGGGATGTTTGATTTTTTTTTTTTTTTCGAGACAGGGTTTCTCTGTGTAGCCCTGGATGTCATGGAACTCACTCTGTAGACCAGGCTGACTTCGAACTCAGAAATCCGCCTGCCACTGTCTCCAGAGTGCTGGGATTAAAGGCGTGCGCCACCACATGTCTGATATTTTAAAGTTGACTTTCATTTTCAAATTTGTCATCGAAAATTGTCATTGTTTGAATGTCAATGAATGCAGTTATACTGTTCATGCCGTTTATGTGCCAAAGAGAGAGCTGACCTCACAGGGTCCCAACCGAGACACCAGTGTGCTTTAGATGAGAGGGTGTGGACTGAAACTAGCTGGATGAAAGGAGCTACTTTCACAGAAGTAACCATTGAAGATAATTTGAGGCAGGATCTCTGCAGTCTGGGTGAGGGTGGCTAGGACAGAAGGAGTATATGAGCTAGCTAGCTCTGGGGAAGCCTTGGAAAGGGGACAGATGGTCATGGCACACATAGAGACAGAAAGGGTGAATCACTGAAGACATGGAGAA
This sequence comes from Rhynchomys soricoides, assembly GCA_019843965.1. Classification (NCBI taxonomy): domain Eukaryota; kingdom Metazoa; phylum Chordata; class Mammalia; order Rodentia; family Muridae; genus Rhynchomys; species Rhynchomys soricoides. The sequence goes on from JADRCH010000009.1 coordinate 7,613,100, forward strand.
GAACTAGGAAGGAGGGGACTTTCAGGAAATGTCCATGGAGTGCCTGGTGTGTTGGTGGTATAGAGGCAGACGGATCTGGAGTTTGAGACAAGCCTGCCTCAGGCAAAGAAAGAGAGAGAACTGAAGGAAGGGAAGGGGTTAGGGGGTAGAGTTGTGGGGAAGGCCAGGAGGATGGGGCTGAGGAAAAGGCTTCACACCCGCTCAGAAGAGCATTGTGTTATTGCAATTCCTTATGCTTATAGCAGTGCCTTGACCAGTTCATAGCACAGTCCAGCAGAGCATTTAGTTCCATCTGCAGACACCCATCGGATGGCCTCCTGGTCAGCAGTCACACAGACGAGTCCACATGGTCCAGCACGGCAGGTAAGAGAGAGCATGGGTTTCATCTTGCCACTCTCACTACCATGCTGTGTGACTATAGATGAGTCACTTAGCCTCTGTTCGCTTTGATCCCATGGCCTGTTAACTAGGTGGTTGGAATAGGTCAGGGCTGCTAAGTCAGCATCTGGGGAATGGGTTTCATGGAACCTGAGGCACGTTAGAAGTTATCAAAATATTTTTTCACCTGGGAAAAAGATCCAAAGTTTTGGTCATATCCCCAGAAAGGATAATTTACCTTAACACTAAGAACTCCTGGTTTCTCATTACAAGCTTGCTGCTTCTAGAATTCCAGAACGTTCTAGCTTTAGCCATCCCGGTATATTTCATAGTTTCCCTCAGCGAGCCACCAGGAAACACTGAAATGCCAATGATGAGAGAATCTGGTAGGGGTTGACCTGTAGGTTTGTCAGGATGGCTCAGCAGGCGAACGCACTAGCAAGCCTCTCATTCCTGGTTGGAGCCCTCAGAGCCAAAGGGTGAAAAGAGAGACCTGAGTTTTCCAGGATTTTTCTTTGACTTCCTTACGCATGCTGTGGTCTGTGTGTGACCAGCCCCAGTTAAAAAAATAATTGAAAGTGGTAACTAACTGTCTTGATCAGTCCCCTCTAAAAGATTATTTTTTACAAACACAATATATTGTTAAAATTAAAATTAAGCATTTCATTAGCTACTCACATATACCTTTTAGGACATAAACTTTTATCTTTGTTTAGTTCATTACTAGTCACACATCTGAGGGTCATAATGACTAGGAAGTTCTGTGGTCATTCTGATATGGACGGGAACTTCTATTGCCTCTAGCATGTTTCCCTGAAACTTGAATGGGAGTTAAACTCGGTGATTACTACAAGGCTCTAATGAGGCAGCCATATGCCACAGCAGCCATGATGTCCATCGTAAACCCCGCAGTAAAGCTGGGATCTATTGGAAATGGCAGTTGTCATTGGAGACGATGTGATGAAACAGGTGGTTAATGAACATGTGACAGCTTCCTAAGCAAGAAGTCTTAAATCATTGGGTAAACAGCTGTAGCCATTTGATGCTGTGTGATTTTGGTTAACTCTCAGGTTTGACCCCTAGAAATTGATTTCTAATCTGTTGTTACTTGATAAGATTGGTGTTGGCTGCCAAGACTGGGCAGCTATTTGGACTGATTTCTGTCCCTACGTCTACTTGCTCTGTAGAAATTCTCTATACATCTGGCAAGGAATCTTCTCCCTTTCTGTCTTTATTCATTTTTCCAAGATACTGTCAGAAAAAATGTTTTACATTTTGATGAGATTCAATTTATAAATTTTTACTTTTATAGATCATGTTTATGATATCCAACCTAAAATGGAAAAACAAACAAACAAACAAACAACAACAGTAACACCCCATCTAACTCAAAATCGGGGAGATTTTTTTCTTGTGCTAGCTTCTTAAAGCCTAATAGTTTTAGATTTTAGATTTTGGCATATGATCCATTTTTATTTTTATAGATGATGTAAGACACGAACCAGTATGATTATTTTCCTGTAGTTAACCCAAAATACAACAGCCCGCATGCTTTCTGGGAGGAAAGACATTTATTTCCTTGGTTTTGATGACTTGTACCTACAATCCCAGAACTCAGGGGCTGAGGCTGATAAATTGTTAGGAGTTCCAGGGCAGCTTTGACCACATAGTTTGTTCTAGGACAGCCTAGGCTACATTTGAGACCCTGTCTCAAATGAAACAAAAAAGACATTTACTGTCTGTGCTGGGAAGCCCAGAACATGCTGGCTTTGCTGGGCCTCTGATGAGAGGCTCAAACATAGTTAGTTATCACAAATGTATATTTGTGTGTGTTGCTGTCTGGTGGTTGTTCCCCATGAATTCAAAGATTGTTCTATTTAAAAGAAGGAATTCTGTCTGGACACATGTTGAGTATTGTTGGGAGCTGGACCAACTTGAGACTTTCTCAAAGACTCTGATAAAAGGACAAAGGGAACCTTCTGTGTTCTTGTTCAGGAACAGACTTGGCATGATCTATTCTGGGGCTTGGGCCTGGGCCTCAAGGCAGTTAACGTTTCAGTTCTCAGGAACCATGCTTTTTTGCACTGCAGGGCTGTAATCATTAGTCTTAAGGCAGATATGTCTGAGGTAGCCTGTGTTTTCTTTGCCAACATTGTCTGACTCAGCTCTCTGATGACCTTGTTCTGCTCTTTGCTGTACAACTTGTATATAAAGTGCTATATATCCTGATAAATTGGCTTCGCATAAATCACCAGCTTATACAAGACCCTTTGATCCCAGCCAATGCTTTTGTCTTCTGTATTTCCAACCCGGTTCTCTTACTGGACACCTTACCAATCCAGACCCTTATCCCTCCAGGTTTGGGTCAGAGTAAAGGATGATTGGTTTGGCAGAATTAATATCTTTGTTATAATATCATATGGCTTTGACAATGATTTGCTTCCTTGTACTTTTTCCATTTTGATCTTGTTTTTCTATCTTTAGAGAAATTTTAGGAATTATTGAACTAAGGTCACTAAGATGGCTCAGCAGGTAAAGATGCCTGCTGCCAACTCCTGACAACCTGAGTTCAGCCCGGGACCCATATGATGGAGGGACAACCAGCTTCTAAAAATTGTTTCTCTGACTTCTACACGCATGTCCCGCCCTATTGTGCGTGTGTTACACACACACACACTCATGCACACACACATATAGGCACATATGCAAGTACACACGAGGCACACACATGCATGTATTTGTGCACATGCATATTGTGCACATATGCACACTCTGCACACATGTACAAGCCCACAAATGTAATAGCTTGTAAAGAATTACTGAATGAAATGCATAAACTGTCATTATTTGTCTCTGACTTTGTCATTTGACTTTTTAAGTTGTAATGATTTACAAAAATGAAATCCTGGTATTGCTATTCATCATGGTTATATTAATTAAGCACTGTGGTTGACCATCTATTACCCCATATTTCTTACTGGAGGAAAAAAAATCAGTTTTTTTGTTAAGGACTCTGAAAGCTGAGGCACAAGTTCTGTCAGCTTGGACTTACAATAGCCTTCCAGTTACTGCAAGCTGCAGGAGGAGGGTGGGAAATCCGGCCAAATGACTAGCATATGGAATCAGTCAGGGTCACCAGAGACCAGAGGGATCTGACCGGGCAGGGATCTGATGATGTGTCATCCTCATTAGCCATGGAGGCCTCTATGGTCTTGTTCCAGACTGCTTATCCTTGAACTCTGTGCCATGTAGCTGGGATGCTCATCACTCATGTGCAAAGGAGCCAATGACCTCTTCCAAACCTCTGAAAATCAGCATCTCGATTTTCATACTAAGCATGTGTCCTGCTTAGTTCTCTTCAGGTTGTGGACAATTTCTATAAGCACTTATCACACATTGACCAGCTTTCTTGTGGTTTTCAGGGGTATAATATTAGATGTATAAATAGTGAATGTAGAAATACACAGCTTTGGATACTTGCTCAACATTTGTATTGCTTGGTGCGATGTGTCCTCATGCTGCTGTGCTCGTTTAAATGAGAGATGTTTCTCTTAGGCTCAGGAATGTCAAAACCTGGCCTCTAGGTTTGCAGAGGTTATAGACCCTTTATAAATAGCCTTCACGGAGGAAGTATGTTACCGCAGTCACTGTCTCTGCTTCCTATGTGTGGATAGAAATGTCATCTCTCAGCTTCCCGTGTCTGCTACAATGTTTCCTCACCATGATGGACTTTTATCCTTCTGCTAAAATAAAGGCTTTCATCTGTAAGTTGGCTTTGGTGTTTTATCTTGGCAACATCAAGGAATTAATATAGCTGGTTTTCCTCCAGGCTGCTCAGCACAGTTTTCCTTGGATTTTGCTCAGCACAATCCAGGCTTTCCCACCTGGAAGTGTTTTCCTCATAAACAGTTCAGCATCTTAAAACCCCGAGGTAGAGGATGCTTTACTTTGCTATCCTCAGCCTTTCCTCTTATCGGATCTGACTTGTATTTTTTTCTCATGCGACATTTCTCATCAAAGTCATTTGACAATATTCTTTCAATGCTACTAAATCGTTCAATCTTGTGTTATTTACTATATTTATTTCACATTTATTGCACAGGTCGTAGGCTTTTTCAAGACAACAACATTATCTGATCAATTCTGTGTCTTTTGTGATCCTTAGCATAGACTCTTGCAAATAATAAATACCAGGCATTTATTGAGGGAACATCTCAGTACAAGAGCTCTGTCTATTAAAAACTCATTGGTAATACATCATGCTCCAGAGAAACACATGGACTCTTAGGGATCTTAGAGTGTCTTGTGAAGCTAAGGACCCGCGTTTGGCAACAGAATTTGAGACACATCAGGATGCACTTTAGTTCGTTTAGAACACTTTGCTGACTTCTATTGTGTACCTGTGCTCTATAGAGAGAATACACTGGAAGTCAGCACTTCGGATAGTTCAGATGAAGTTGCTGAGGTTTGAATATGGGTTGTCTGTTAAAGTTTCCTGTGTTGGAAGCTTGGTCCCTAGTGTGGCTCTACTGAGATGACAAAGAATTGATGTGAGGCAAAGGGGGAAGATAATTAGGTCAAGGCAGGCACTACCCTCCTGAATGGTCAATGCTGCCTTGTGGGAAAGGCCAGGTTTTAGAGGCTGGACTCTGCCAGCTCCTGAGAGAATGGGCTGTTAGTGTGGTTCAGGTGCCTCTGCTTTCTTTGTCATGCAAGCTCCTTTAGTAAGAAGTGGTACCATTTTCTTTTTCTGTCATGTATCGATACAGTCAAAGAGTCTTAACCAAGACATAGGGACTATGCCATTTAGAATCTCCAGTCCCCAGAACTATTAACAATATTGTCCAGAATCAGATACTGTATTACAGCAATAACAGACTAAGTAAGATATACCTCAGTAGTATTTTCCTGAAAACATTGATATTTTTGTTTTGAGACAGGGTCTCTCTATGTAGCCCTAGCTCTTCTAGAACTCACTATGTAGAAAAGGCTGACCTCGAACTCACAGAGATCTGTCTGCCTCTGCCTCCCAACTGTTTAATTTGAGGTATACTCCACCACGCCCAACAATCTAATGTTTTTAAATATGAAAATTTTACTCAAAAGAAAAATCATAACATTGGTTGCTAATTTTATTAATACTGGCTAATGCTATCGAATTTAAATTTCCCAGATACTCAGTAATTTTGTTGCAAATGACTATTTCCTTAGACTTTCATTTTGTGGTTAAGTTACCTATAAGTGCCACAAGAAGAGGGCATCAGATCTCCTGGAACTGGATTTGTGGATAGTTGTGAGCTGCCATGGTAGATGTGGGAGCTGAGACCCAGCTCAGCATCCTCTGTAATGGCAGTCAGTGCTCCTGCCTGCTGAACCACCGCTGTAGCTCCCAAATATGTAGTTTCAATACAAAGTTTAATACAACATAAAATTCAATGATGATTTTCTTTTATATATTGTACATCTTATAAACAGAGACTTACTATGGCTTCTGTAAGGACAGTGTCTTGGTCTTCTCCTCCCAAACCATTGTTCATGCCATGACATAATGTACAAGGCCTTTGAAATATTGTAATTTTTATTTATGGTGCTGAAAAACATCGTGGTCATAATGTAAAATATCTCCAACTAGTATATTTGTTCTTTATCCAATTCAGTCTTAAAAAAAAAAAAAGCAAAAAAAAAAAAAAAAAACCACAAGTAAACTCTACATGACCCTTTACCCTGTGAATGACCTGCTCCGACATGTTTGAACTCAGGATGAATTCACATGAACTTGCCCTTCCCAGTTGAGAAAGTTACCAGATGGGAAATAGGCAGATTGCTCAAATATTTTTGGATGCACTACTTGACATGTTCAACACAGAGAGAAGGCCAGCTATCTATCTCCAGTGTTTACTTGGAGACCTTTATTACAGGCTGTTTTCTTCATTCTATGCATGAGCCAAGTGCTTGTTAATTGCATTTAAGGACATGACTGAGCCACAAAATGTATCAAATTTTAAGAGAGTTTTCTTGGGTTTATTGAGATAATACTGCTTAAAAACCACATACTATGGATTTTCAAGTACTCACATCTGGTACATGAAGGGACTAAAGTGACATTTACTTTGAATAGTTTGCAGCACAATGCAGTGCCATGCATATGACTTCTTCAGGTCACCTGGGAAAGAAGAGGTGAACTGTGCACTGCTAGCCAGGCCAAACAGGCTCCTGGGTGTGGTTTCAATCTTGGGCTTCTCCCTGCAGTCAGCAAACTCACAATATAGAGAAGTAACAGCAATTGCACTGCTTGCCCAAGAAGTCACAGTTGGTTTCTCTAGTTCACAAATCCCGCTCTTTTGTGCTCCAACAAACAATCAACCAAACAAAGAAGCAAACTGCATGGGAGGGTGGTGGCTGGAGAGACAGCTCAGGGCCAAGAGTGCTAGCTGCTTTTCCAGAGGAGTGGAATTCAGTTCCCAGCACTCATGTTGGAAGGTTGACCCCAGCTCCAGGAAGATTGGATGCTTCTGGCCTCTTTGGACACCTGCACTCACACCTGCACAGACCCAGGCATGGACAGACACACACACACACACACACACACACACACACATACACACTCACTAAATGTTAAGAGACAAAATCTACTTTGTGGGGGTCAGATAGCTGCTAAAGAGCAAACTTTCATGAACCTATATTTGTTTTACCTTTGCTTTAGGACCTTGAAGAGTTTATTTCTGGAACTAGGTTGTAGCTCAGTGGCAGAACACGTTTCGGTTACATGGCACTGAATCCCATGCCCAGCACCTCTTCAGTAACTAGTATGATTAGATGACTTAGATTGAAATACTTCAGAAAGTCCTCAGAGTAGGACGATAGTAACTAATGTTCCTGTTTCTCTTGAAAACTTCATGTTGTTTGCAGTCAACCACACACCTACAACCCCTACCAAGTAACAGCCATCCTGCTGTGTAGCTGCTGATAGGCATCTCCATCCAGAGAATCAATTGTTTACACCCACTTCATTCTCAGACTGTAATTTATTCACCATGGGTAGTGTTTTGGACGGTATTCAGGTGAAGGAGAGATTATCTTTAATGGCCAGAGCTGTGTGAAATGGTGCACAACTGCTCTCAGAGGATGAGGATGTGAGCTGCAGTAAGCTGTAATTAGCCCAGCGTTTCTGACATCTGGGAATGACAATATCGTAGGCATGGCAGATAGAGATCTCTCTATTACACAAGGATGTGCTCACGGCCTTAACAGGCCTTCTGTGAACTTCTCAGTGAGGTCACTGAAATGGATAGCAAGGTCAAGTCATTTGTGTTCAGCATTCACTCTCTATTCTTAAAGGTTTAATTAACTTTTGTGAGTGTGTGTGTGTGCCTGCATGTCTGCATGTCTGCATGTCTGTGTGTCTGTGTGTATGTAATTCAGGGCTATTCAAATGCTAGCGAAGTGCTCTACCACTGAGCCACACATCCCAGTTCTTAAGTTCATTGGAAAAATAAAACGGCTAGAGCTTTAATTCACAGATTCTGTGTTAAGATAAATGACGTTCAAGAGTCAGATGTTGAGAGCTGAACAGCTTTAAATGGTCACAGGGCTTTTTCCTTCGGCCTTGTTTTTTAATTGATCTGTGTCTCTTGAAATTGGAGTTACAGTTGTGAGCAACAGGTGGTGCTGAGAAAAGAACCCACATCCTCTGGAAGAGCAGCCAGTGCTCTTAATCTCTGAGCCATCGCTCCACTCCTCCTTCTTCTGTTGATAAGGTCTTTCTCTCATGTTGGTTTGTTACAGTTTTATACGGGGAAGGAAGTACATACAATTCTCTTTACATGGGAGATGGGCAAGTATATTATTTCATATAGAGAATAAACAGAAACTATTTTGGATTAAATGGCATGATATATTTAACTATATGATGGAAATTTCTTAAATGGGAGCATATCATTTTTTTAAACTTAGGCAACCAATGTATTATCTTCTTACCAAATATAAAGCATCATACAGAAAAATTTTCTAAATTCTAAATTCTAAAATAACATATTGAACATGTATTTTTATGGTATTAAAATAGTGAACTGTTACAACCATGGTATAGAAATGTAGAAGAGAAGATAAAATTTTGGCATATATATCACTGTAATGCAAATTTTCTTTGTCTTATTACTTTAACAAGGGGTTCTGGGGGCCAAGAGATACTGTTGGAAATAATATTATATTAGCTTAGAAAATTCAAATTGACACAAACTTAAGAAAGATTGGAAAGTTTTTTATGAATAATTTTCATGTAAATACAAGCCTTAGGAACAGACAAATAGAAGTCACGTACAACAAAAGCTAGTGTTGGGGTCAGATGGAATATTATTTTTGCATCTTAATTTCTTTTAACATCTGGAGTGTTTCCTAATAATTCAGTGTTTCTTAATGTTTCAAAGCACCCTCTGCCATTATGTGCATATGTTACAGTATAATTAACTTCTCTCTCTCTCTCTCTCTCTTTTTGGACATTTCAACAGCATTGGAACTTAAAGCCACAAAGTGTTTCTCTAAATTAAGAAACAAAGTCCAAGCCAGATGTGGTGGCACATGCCTGCAATCCCAGTTCTTGGAAAGTTGAGGTGAGAAGATCCAGTCCAAGGCCCGTAGGCTGGGTTATATACTGAGTTCCCATCTCAGAAAAAAAAAATGAAAGAGAGAGAGAGAGAGATTGATTGATTAAGAGAACAAAAGACAGGAGGGCCAGGGGAGAGTCAAAAGAGAACAAATGAAGTTGGAATTATTTAGTGTGTGAATTTTTGGAATAATTTTCTATTTCTGTATATGAGTGTTTTGCCCATATGTAGATCTTTTTCTCACGTGTGCCTGATGTCCTCAGAGGCCGGAAGTGGGTGTCAAATCCCCTGGAAGTGGGTTATAGCTGGTTGTGAACTGTGTTGTGGGTCCTGGGAATTGAACCCAGGACCTGTGAAGAGCAGCCAGTGCAGTGGACTGCTGAACCATCTCTCCAGCTTCAAGTGACAAATTTTAATTGTTCAGAAGACCGACAATTGATCAGAAATAGTTTTTGAAGGATGAAGTTATCTGAGCGAGCTTTTCATCTCTGGTTACTTCTGTGATGTTGGCCTTCTTTGATGTCTTCCAGTTTCTAAGTGGGTGGTGCTCTTCAAAGTTTTTGTATTTGATTTTAATCACCACCCAGAACAGTACTACAGTCTTCAGCTACACTCGGAATTGTTTTCTCGACACACACTTGTAGGGTACAATGATAAGTCAGGGCGGGTCACAATTCCATCTGCTCAAATGGCATTTCCATTTCCTTGTGTTGGAACTGGACTCTTCTTTCTGGCTTCTCTGAGGCCTGTTATAGATTGTTGGAGACTGCAGGTGTCCTGCCATATTGACCAAAGCCTTGGGTTCCTTCAAACTGTGCGCCAACTACTTTCTACAATCTGTCTTAGCTGGAAAAGTAAGGTGACTCCTGTGATAAAAATGTTTTTTTTTGGGGGGGGGGTTGTGTTCTAATTTTCTATAGTGAGATTTATGTGTCTGTTGCAATCTCTTCAATTCATTTTGGACCTTCCATTTACCTTCAAGTAACCATGGTTTCATTATTTTATTTAAAAGATAACCTTTGACATAAGTTTATATGTACAGAATAGATTTTAAAACTTTTAAATACAGACATTTCTCAGCATGTAGAGGGTGGACCTTAGCATCAGAGCTCATGCCCAGTATGTGCAAGTCTCCTCCCTCAGCAACGGCTTCACAAATCAGGTTCATTTATAAAATTCCGATAATTGGTGTGAAGGTCTTTGAGATTTTTAAGTAGTGTTTCCGTTAACCCCAGCATTGGGGCCAGTGTCGTATTAGGTTCTAGACAATTCGGGCTTGCCCAAGGAGCTGCCCTCCTGACGCACACTTTTATTTGCAGCAGCATTACTAGAGGCAGGTGTTGTGTTGTTGCTTAGTCCACTATTCATATCTTTAATTCTTTCAAGTGATTTGTTTAGAACTTGCAACTCTCAGTAATTTTATTCACCATTGCATCATTTTATATCGTCTACAGTATGTGTAGATCTTTGTCTTTGGTGATTTTTTTCCATATGGTGATCTTTATAAACAAGAAGGTGTTTGGGAACTCACACTGATGGCCACAACAGTAGCAATGGATGGTGGTAGCTGGCAGACCAAACTGTGCAGACACTCCTGTGACAAGCTCTCCTTGTGTTGAGTCCTTTACTGAGCATGACAGTAGGGAGTGTGAGAACTGGTTCGTGTGTTTACATGTAAGAGGTGAGGAAGGAGAGGAAGTACAGAGAGACCAGTTAATCTAGGTCGCAGAGCTAACAAGAGGTCAGGCTTTGGGCTAGTTTTAGTGTTTGTACTTCTAGCCACCAAGTGCAAGAGTCGGTCATAGGACAGAATCAGTTTGGGGACAAGCCTTTCTGACTGATCTATGGAGGCTCAGATAATGTGAGGGGATGATTGGTCAAGGGCTTGAAGGGGATAAAACACCAAAGAAAAGAGTTCATTGAGAATCCTACAGTTAATCGGCTCCAGGTATCTATGTCCTAGTCTTTATTGAGACATGTTTCCATGTGGCAATTGGTCTTCTATATAAAAGAGTCAGCTCCACAAAAGATTAGCTAAATATTTTAGTTTTTAATTTCAGGGGAAGGGATTCTTGGCTTCATTATTCTCAAAGATGGTTAGTCCTTTTCTGATGCTCTGAAGGCAGCAGGGACCAGGGACATCTTCCACTGTACTTTGTGTGCTTGTGTGTGGTAATGTCAGGATGTAGCTGAGAGATTATTTAGAATCATATGGGAAAATGTAAGTGATTGTCAAGCCCAGAGTCAGGAACTGGGTGTAAAATGCAGTAAAATGTAAATTTCACGACATGCAGACAATGTCAGTTACCCTTGGCTGCCAGATGGTATAATTGCAATATTTTAATTTGCTGAATTAGAATTAGGATAAGATATGTGAAGTTTATAATGAAAGACGTTTACAGTCTATTGTTTATACGGTGTTCTTTATTAAGATATTTGGAAACCTAGCCGCTACACCTGTTCTTCATGGTGTGACTGTGAACTTCAGTTTAGACACATAATTACATTATCAAGTGCATTTATGACGTTGGATATCTGGAGGCTGACAGTAAACATGATGGCAAAGGTAGCAATTGACTTTAATTGTTCGTCTGATTAAGATAATTATGTCTCATGTTTGTACGCAAAGGTGAGTCTCACATCTGGTGCCTTTTCCCGTCACGGATGAAGAAGTGGTTAGGATACAGACATTATCGAGGCTTTGTTGGAAAGAAAAACTAAGTGGTGAAGACGCAAGCTTAATTACCGACAAGCATGTGTTCAGAATAAGGATCTTCACGGAGTTGTTAGGGTCGGATTCTGGGCTCTGGCGCCCAGACCACTTAGGCCTGGTCACCTGTCCTTGGTAGGCCAACCTAACAGGCAAGTAAGGATGAAAATCAGAGAAAGGAGATTCATTCAATGTGGCCAGATCAGGAACAGGAATCCAGAGGTCTGGTGACCCACCTAGCTAGTTAATCTTCAGGGGTCCTGATATGGGGTTTGGTTTGAATAGAGAGGGATCCATGACTACACAGTCCCGATAAGGAGACATTTCTGCTCATTAGCCACCTATCGTTTGTTGTTGCAATCTCTCCTCTGAGGTGGTGTAACAACTGTCAGGACCCTGTGCGATCTCTTCCTGGTAGACAAATTTCTCCCCTGGATGGTATCAAACCATTCATTTTTTAAAAATATTTCTTTCATGAGACCACAGGGGAAATGATACTTTTTAGGGATTCATTGTTTCAATAGCCTGAAAGCTTATTTCTTCCTGCCCAAAAGTTACAAGGGGAGCGTCACCACTGCCCTGCATGAAGAAGAGTGCTCCCCCTCAGTGAAACATAGTAGTTGAATTGCCCTGTTTATAGATGGAAAAAGCAAGGTGTAGAGACAGAAAGATGAAAGATGGGAAAGGGACAGTTTCTTTTCGGCTTCAAGAAAAAAAGCAAAACTTGACAGAGTTTCCAGAGATATTGTGTCGCAGGGAACACTTCTTCTCCGTTCCCTGCAGGGAACACTTCTTCTCCGTTCCCTGCAGGGAGCACTTCTTCTCCGTTCCCTCCAATTATTCCTTCTCCGTTGATTAACAATGAAGGGATATGTATGCTGGCTTTGTTAGACTTACATTTTAAAGTTAAAACTATCACAGAATGAACAGAGGCATAGTCACCACCAAGTGAGTAAGGCTTGAAGTTCTGAGCTCATGTAAACAAGATGTTTACAGAAACATTTTCTTGAGTGTGAAGTCTTTGCCAATGTTGGAATATAATCTTCTATGCATCGTGCTTTAAGTCTCTTTTGACTTTATGCTTTCATCAGACTCTGCCATGAGATCTGTGGTCCAGCCTGGTATGGGTATGTCCATGCTAGCTAGCCTTGCCCATGTAGGTCTTGCCCACACAGGTATATCCCACGAATTATCTTACCCCCAGACACCCCAGCTCACACACATCATTACCCTGAAGGCAGGGCCAGAGGGCTAGCTTCCCTGTCTTCCCTGAGTATCACTGATGTGGGTGGCAGATGTGCCGCCATATCTATCTGATTCTCAGGATTTGGTTTGGTTTTTGTGATACCCGGGTCTGAGCCTAGCTAGGCCCTTGCATGGATATGAAGCAAGCACTCTGCCACTCAGCATCACCCTCAGCCCATCATTTTCTATTTCTGACTGCTTGAGTTTTAAGCATCCATATCTCAGATTTATAGCAGAGCTCTTACAACCTGGATCTGCTCCTCATCTGGCAAATACTGAATCTACTGCTCGATGTTCAGTGTCCCCTGCTCGATGTTCAGTGTCCCCTGCTCGATGTTCAGTGTCCACTGCTCGATGTTCAATGTTCACATTCCTAGATGGTTAGAAGAAGAGAGAAGAGGCAGCTGGTGGCTTGGGCTGGAAAAGCTGACCTAAATTACTCTCCTAGAATGAGTCTTACCAGAGGACAGGGCCTTGAGACCATGGGAGAGCCATGATCAGGCCTTGAGGTGGGAGAGCATTAGACAACATGAATTGGACTTAAAAGAGGAAATGGTGTTTCTCTCCAAAACCTTGAAAAGAGATTCATTGAGAAGGAGAGCTGACGGCCACCATGGCAGCAGAGTAGGTAGGAAACAGTGGAGGAGAGCTTTCAGAAAAACTACTGAACAAAGAAGAAAACTAAATTTGTTCAGGAGGTAGCAGAAGTTCCACATCACATGATTTGTCTGGGATAGCTTGTGTCACATGACAGAGCCATGCTCTGGGTAGGAACATAGATTAGAGGCTGTGAAGACACAGCACAACTGGGGTCCTTACCACTCTTGTCACAGAGGGCTACAGAAGGGCCTGGCCTATTTCTTTAGGCCATTGGATCTGGCCTCTGGGAATGCATTGTTTTAGAAAGTCAGGCCCTGTTTTGTTGGGAATAACAAGACTCTATCATCTTGATAGAGTAGAGATGAGAGGGAGAGAGAGGGGTGGAGAAGAGGGGTGGGAGACAGAGAAGTGTGCTTCAGCTGCAGAGCAGTCCTACGAGCAACCCTCCAGGGCTGGTTTGCTTCTGTACTTCATGCTGCCCCCATTGCTGTGCTTTTAAGTGGTGACTTGATTACCATTTTGAATGATGAAAGTCAAGGAATCTTTTAGAGTCCATTCATCTATATCTCTGGGCAAAGTCAGGCTGTCAGCTTGTTGAGTCACCATTTCCTCTTAGTGTCTGATGCAGCTCAATGCATAAGTGACACTGGATTGTAGATCAGAGAACTCAGGGTTCTCAGACTTAAGCCAAATCCTATTTAGTGTTTTTACTGGGAACCGACTTGTCCATGTTCCACACATAGCCTGCTTCCACAGTTCAGTCTGGGACGGTTAGATAGCCATGGAGCTTCTTCCTAACATATGAGTTCCCACCTTCTGGGCTTTCAAACCTGTTTCCTGAATGCTCAAAGTCCCAACATTTCCAGCCTCCAAATTGTGTCTAGTGAAAGCTCCTGTCCTTAAAGTTCTCCAACCAATTTAAGCATAAAGAGACAATTTTACTCAATGATGGTTCATAGATGGTATACAGAACCCCAGGAAGATCATGCAACTTGTTTTGTTTGTGAGCCAAAACAAGAACACAAAACTACTGTAGCTGTGGAAAATCACCACTGTTCTTTGCAGAAAGGGAATGAGACTGCCTGAGAATCTCTCTCTCTCTCTCTCTTCCTCCCTCCCTTCTTTCCTCCCCTCTCTCTTTCCTTTCAAAAGAATCATGTGATTATACCATTATGCTTCCTAAAAGAGGTCAGTGTACTCTGCTTGCCCATCTCTCATCCACATCCTGGGAATATGATTCTGCTTGTTGTCTGGACCATAGGCTACATGCCTGCCCTATCACAGGAAGGCTGGGAAAGGAATTAGTCCAGCTCCTGAGTATAGTAAGGCAAGTCCCAAAGGAGTGAGAATGAGTATAGTGTGAGTGAGTTTAAAGTCAGCAGCAGCAGCAGCAAATTCACCGTGGGACTTGGGGCAAAAGATACTTAGCCTCTTTAAGTAATCCGTAATGCGCCTAAGGATTTGGGGCCCCATGAATTCCGGGAGTCCTTACACTAATTCAGTTCTGTGTCTGTACTAGTTAGAATTTTGGCTTCTGGTAACAGAATCCTTATGGGAACTTTTGAGAGGAAGTCAAAGGAGTTTATAACCTCACACAGGAAGGACAGAGGTGACGCTGGCTTTAGGGGTCAGAGGCTGACATCAGGGGTGTCTCTTAGCTGGCCTCTTGTTCTTTCCTTGTTCTGCTATAGAAAAACCTAGCCTGTCCATGGAGCTAGAAAGTAGTCCTCAAGAATGCCAAATCGGAGGCAGGAGAGAGTGCTCAGCAGTTAAGACATGGTTTACTCTTCCAGGGGACTCAGGTGTGCAGGCTTGTTTTGTTACTTTGACACAAGCTGGACTCATTTCAGAGGAGGAAAACTCAATTGAGACTATGCCTCTACCACAGTAGTCTGTGGGCAAATTTGTGGTATGTTTTCTTAAAGAGAGAGACTGGTTGTAGGACCCAGCCCATTGTGAGTGGTATCATCTCTGGACACGCAGTCCTAGGGTATATAAGAAATCACGATGAGCAAGCTTTAATGAACAAGTCACTAAACAGCACTTTTTCATGGCCTCTGCTGCAGTTCCTGTCTCCAGATTCCTGCCCTGCCCTCAGTGATGGACTTATAAGCTGTAAGGGGAAACAAAAACCCTTTCCTTCCCAAGCACTTTTGGTCATGCATTTTAACTGGACTATGACATCTGGGATTCAATTCCTACCATCTATATGGTGGCTTGTATGGACTGTAACTCAAGCTTCAGGGAGGGGGATCTTAACACACTCTTCCTGCTTCCATGAACACTGCATGCATATGGTGCACAGACATATATTAAGGCAAAACACCCACACCAGAAAAACAAACTTATAAAGATAAAAAGAGTGTCAACTCATGTTCAAGTATCAAGAGCCATGGAGGAAAGAGAACTCTGCTTCTCAGAATCAATTTTTAAGGTCCACAGGGGTGTTCATTAGCTGGGCTTGTTTGCTTATATGTCAGGGAACAGAGTATGTCCTAGAGAGAGGGCACTTCACAGGAAGGTTGTGTCTAGTATGCTATATAACACACGTGCAGAGTCTCTCTGTTACTCCTGCTTTGTGGTGAGGGGAGATCCAAACACCATTTTGGCTGCTGTTAGAGTCTAAAGCCTAATTCTTGAGAGAAAACCAACTACAGAGAGTGGAGTTCCATCATAAATAGTCTGCAGAACAACTTCAGGGAAGGATCTAAATCTTAAAGCAGAGGTACATGGAACTTAAAGGAACAGACTGGCTTAACAGTGTCTGCCAGATATTGTCCCTACACGCTATTCTCATGCCAGTCATGATCATCTTGTTAGATCATTGTTAGAATACAAAAGTCTTTTCTCTTAAACTTTATGCATACACATAGCCCATCCCCATATGTATGTATTTATGTATAGACAAACAAACATTCTTTAATATTGTATTGGTATTTAGATAACATTTTTCTTTAGAAAGTTATGTTATTATAGTGAAATATATTTTGGTGATGGCCATAAAGGTGGCAACATAATTGTCTAGGAATATAACTGGACTAAGACAAAAACCAATTTACTATTTTCTCCTCAGAATTGAGGACTAGGTAGCATACCTTACAGTTTCTCTGAAGTACAGATAGTACTTTGCACAGTTAATCATGCTTCATATGTTGTTGAACATGTGTGAGGTCTCAGCTTGGCTATGTCAGCATGCAGATGTGTTTATTGGTTGTTTAATCCTAAATACGTGAACATTAACTGGTAAAAACTAATTGCCCTAAATCCTGGCAGTAATCTGCATGTCTCAATAATGCCACATTGTTACTCTGAATTCACTTGTAATGCCATTACATAAGAGTTTATTTGAAAACAGTTTTATTATTTGCTGGCCTCTGCATCTCTGATGATTATTAAAGATAAGGTGATTTCACTGGATTCTCTACTTGTGTGTCAAGTCAAGCCCCTGAGTGCATTTCACACTCTTCTCCATTTGATGAATAGCCATCCCTATGGATGCAATTAGAATTTCATACATATTCCTTTGAATCTTTCTTTCTGCAAATAGCCAGCATGCATGATATACAGTTAATAAAAGATTGTAATTTGTTTTTAAAAATAAAATTTATCCATTGTAATAAAGGGAATGCAATTGTTTTCAGTTAGCAGAGAAAATTATTTTGATTGTTATTTTCCCTTTGATTAATGCCATGCCACATGGGAAAGTTTTAGCTCAGTATTCAAAATACCAAGCTAAAATAATGGGATTCAAAATCCCATTATTAAATGTAATTGAGAAACTTATTTTGAGAAAAATCCCAAGAAATAATATCAAAATGGATTAAATAATCATGATGTCAAATGCTACGCAAAAGCCAGATGAGATGAAAACTGAGAACTTCCCTTTGGATTTTGTAACAAGAATGTTGCTGGTGGCCTTGGCATAGTCTTAGAATCCAGACACTGTTGCTTGAGAAACGAGTGGGAAATAAGGAATTAGGGACAGTGAATGTGAAGTGCTCTTTCATCAAGAATGTCTGTGAACAAAGAGTAAGGATGGCAAGTGGCTGAGGATGATCGAGGTCTGAGGCAATTGCAGATTTTACTTAATACGGGTGGGAGATGACTGGATTTAAACGATAATGCTGTGAAGTTACCAGAAGAGAGCAAAAGCTTAAAGATACTGATGGGAGCCTAGGAGGAGGCCCCTGAGAGTGTGGGGGATTATGGGGTCCACAGTCTGGAAGCAGACTCTCTTTCATTGTAAAAGAGGGGAAGCATGGCTCGCAGAGTGTACTAGTCAGAAGTGCTTCTCAGTACAAAGAACAGACAACAGACTCCTTAGCAGAAACTCATTTTCTGATAGGACAAGCAATGTGCGGGCACTAGTGTTTGCCCTCTCACATGACCACCTGTAGCTGCAAGGGAGGCAGGCCAGAGAAAGCATTGTCGTGCTCATGGTGGGGAAATGGGGTAAAGAGCTGCAAATGGCAGTTGGATTCCTGAACAGCAGCTTATATGCAGTACAGCACAGGTAGAAAAACCTCAGGTGGCTGTAGGTCCATCTGATGGATATGTTTTCTCCAAAGCTGAATGGAGGCTTTGTATGTGAAGTGAGAAATAGAATAATTGACTGAGATAAAATCAGGACATAACTCTCTGTGGTGGACTTCAGTGACTCCTGAGGCACCCCAAGGATGTTAAGAATCAGGGATTTGTAGGGAACATGCCTGTCGATTGCCAGAATATTGTTCCCTATCGCACATCACAGTGTTCAGGGGTGCAAATACATCTTTTAAAGCTCTTGAGTTTGGATTCTTCCCAGTGGAATTCATGGTTTTTTTTTTTTTATTACTTGATTATTGGTTTATATCATATAAATCATTACTCATTTGGTTTTAGGTATGTTTCTTAGATTTATATATGGTAATGCTGAAGATATCATTCATGTGCATTTTTCCAGAGCTTTTTATCTTGAAAAATGTCAAATCTACAGAAAAATTGAAACAATGATGTGATCATGATAAAAATGCATTATCCACTAATGTTTACACACACACACACACACACACACACACACTTACTTTTTTCCTTAAAACTATCTAGAACTTTATTTTAGTAGAACTAGTAGGGCAGGTATTTCAGGTATTTCTGGGCTAACTCTAGCATCCTCTAGGGTAACAATACCACCATAACTGTATCTAACAGTATAAAAACTGGCTCTGATATTTACTAACAACTTTTGCTTTTAATTTTTCTATTGTCTTCAAAATGATCCCCAATGCAGTCTTATCCAGACAACAAGGTGTACAGGGATAAAGATGGAGCAGAGATTGCGGGAATGGTCAACCAATGACTGGTTCAACTTGAGACCTATCCCATGGGAGGCAGCCAACCTCTGGCACTATTAATGATACTCTGCTATGCGTGCAGACAGGAGCCGAATAACTGTCTTCTGAGAGGCTTCATCCAGAGTAGCTGATAGAAGCAGATGTAGAGACCCACAGCCAAACATTAGGCAGAGCTCTGGGAGTCTTGTGGAAGAGTGAGAGGAAGTATTGATGGAACAGGATGGTTCAAGGACACCACAAGAAGACCTACAGAATCAAATAACCTGGGCCCATGGGACAGATACTAAACCACCAACCAAAGAGCATGCATGGGCAGTACCTATGCACCCTACATATTTATAGCAGATGTGCAGCTTTGTCTTCATGCAGGTCCCCTAACAATTGGAGCATGGTTGTCTCTAACTCTGTAGCCTGCCTTTGGATCCCCATCCCAAAGCTGGACTGCTTTGTCTGCACTCAGTGGGAGAGAATGTGCTTAGTCCTGCTATGACTTCATGTCCCAAGTGGGGCTTCTCTTTCTCTGAGGAGAGTGAAGAGATTTGTGAGAGTGAGACTGGGAGAAGAGGAAGAAGAGAGGGCTGCTATCAGGACGTCAAGTGAATAAATAATTAATGAAAAATAGAATAGAATAGACTAAAATAAAAAGCATTTATATTGGGGAAAAAGAAAGAAAAAGAAAAACTAGGATTTCTTCCTTTAATCAATTTTACAGGTTTTGAAGTGCTCTTCAACAGTAGGGTTTAATGGTAAGAATTGCTTCCCTTTGTCAGAGCTTTTCCAATCTTTTTGGCTTTTACTTGAGACACCTAAAAACATCTAGTAATTTGTATATGTTTATATATCTAAACTTACATTTTTATTGACTATTCTCTTCATTGACAAAGTCCCACTTCTCATCCTGACGGTCAACTGTTCTGTCCTCCATTTTTGACTAGGGCTAAGCATCATGAAGCACCTACACCGTTTATCCGCTCACCCAACCAACTAGAGCCTGCATTTGAGTTTACATCAATAGCCATTACTTTCAATGGTAGAATAAGAAATATGACCAGCTTGATGTTTGCATTAATGAGTAGCTGTTTTAGGGTATGTCAGAACTGCTAATAAAATATGACGCAGTGCCTGAGATGAGGGTACTCCATAAAGAAACTTTTAACTTATGCACAAGTGGAAGCACCAGGACTGCTGCTCTTGGATGGGATGCTGTAGGTCAGTGAGCTTTCCTTAGTACAAACATAAGCCTGTATCAAGGAACTGGACTTCTGAAACATGTAAATAACAGAACAGATAAGGGGACAAAGCATGTACATTGAGGCCATTTGCCAAACACAGAGAAAGGCCTGAGGATATTCAGACAGGAAGAGGCTTCTTGAAGAATTATATGGTATCTTTTACATTTTCATGATACTTTAATCTGTTAATAAATAAACAGGCTAATGGTGATTTAAATAATTTTGTGTGCATTTTACCATTATACAAGATAGTGAGATTCTGCTTGTTCTTTTGGACAGGTCGTCCTGCGTGGTGTTTTGTACTGGCTTAGCCCACAGTCTCCCTCATGGCATCCTAGGTTCAGGCTTTCTTTAGTCTCACCTGCCTTAGGCAGTGTCAGCTATAGTAGCCCAAGACACAAGCATTTTCTCAAGACAGGCCCTGGCCTCCAGCACAGGCCTCCACTGCTTCAGTAAAACAGCTGACATTTTCAGAGTTGGGATCATTTCCAAAGAGGAAAAAGGAGGACATGAGATTACCCCGAAACATGTGTGCCATCATCCTGGGCTTTGGCCTTTGGTGACAAATGCAGCCCTCTTAACTCTACTTAAATCAAAGCTGACTGGAGACTGTCTGGACTGTTGGACCACCAAACCTGACTGGACAGGGTCATGACCTGACTTTCTCATAGTGCCTGACTGAAACTGTGGCTGCTGATTTGGGCTTCCCAGCTCTGTTTCTAGCTTAGGGGCCCATCCACTCCAGGGCTAGGTCACCATTTCTTACCTTCCCTAGATCCCCCTGACTCCTCTCCTCTCAGCTGATGGTTTTACATCATATTTTACTGATGTAATGGAAGAGAATTTCTTCTCTGTCTCTTTCATAATTTGTAACTGACCTACTGGTGATTTTCTTAACTATCTTCAACATGCAAATCTAAACACCTTTTTCCAGGTCTACACCATTTATCCAGTCAGTTTTGCAAGAGTCTCTGACAGCACTCAATGTTTCTACCTGCCTTTGTGTGCACACCTACACACACACACACACACACACACACACACACACACACACACTTATTAAAACAACAGCCAGGATGATCTTGTGGCACCAGTTAGATCTCATGTCCTCCACTCAGAACTCTTGGAAGCAAAGACAAGAGTATGTGCAAGCCCCTCACCCAGTTCTATGACTTTAGTTCTGCAGATACTCCTGATTCTACACAGCCACATCTTTCTTTTCCACTCATATTAAGCACGTGACTGCCTGTGGTACTTGCTGGTTCCTACCGTCAGCAATCTCTTTCTCTTTCTGAGTGATTTCTTCTCTTATGTATAAAATAGCAGTTCTTTCACTACAGCCCCCACCCCACTTTTGCTATCCTTTACACCTATCAGCTGACATTTAGCTACTTAATTATCTTTCATGGCCAACCCCATTAGAATGTAAATTCCAGCATCTGTAGGGTTATACATTTTGTTTTGTTTTGAGGCAGGGTGTCATGTACCTCAGGCTAGTCTTGATTTTTCTGGGTAGCTGAGGATGACCCTGAACTTCTGATCTGCTTTCCCCTTCTGAGTGTTGGGATTACAGGTGTGCAGGACCATACCTGGCTTGTGGGATTCTGGAAATCAGAATTTCATGCATAGTAGGCAAGCACTGCACCAACTAAGCTAAATTCCCAGCCGAACATTTCAATATCTTTAGGATACAAAGTTCATAATGTCTTTTAAAAGTAAAATAATCAGACTTGAACTTTTAAATATTAGTTGTAAAATACAAACATTTTAATATTTATGGAATTAAATTGCTTCCCAGTGAACATTTTTCCTAGTCACTAAAGCTATGATGGAGGACCTGGCTGTGGATCGCATTATGAAAAAAAAATCTCATTATGAAAGTCACTGAGCTATTTAGCATTGGTATTCTGAAAAGAAAATTATATTTCAAGTAAAAGACAGTCTCTAACGGCTCAAAGTGAGAAATGAACAGTCTGATTAGTCTATCGCTGTTTTAGAGGTCTACTTGGAGCCAACCAAAAGTTAGAGAAACTTTATTTGGTTTGTAAGGTCCACCAAAGGCCTGATGATATGATTTTTTTTCTTTTTACTGGTGTGTGTGTGTGTGTGTGTGTGTGTGTGTGTGTGTGTGTAGTGAGGTGTAGAATCTGCAGCCGTTTACATGCTAAGCAAGTGTTCTACCACACAGCTATGTTCTCGGCTTTAATGTGCTATTTTGACATATTGGTATTTGTTCTGTGGTTATGGCAGGAGGATTCCCAGTCACTTCTGATAGGTCACATGCTTACAGCCATGTAACCATCTGTGATCACGTGATGTCGGGAACATGCTTTGTAAAGCAGGTTTGTTAGAGTAAAGCAAGGTGGTGCTTTTTTGGTGACCCATAGGAAGCCATGTTTAAGGAAAAATCAGGCTATTGGTCTGAGACATCAAGAGTTCTCTTCATGTGTATTCTTTGGTTGGTGGTCCAGTCTCCCAGAGCTCCGGGAGGTCTGGTCAGTTGACACTGTTACTCCCTCCATGGGGCTGCAACCCCCCTCAGCTCCTTTAGTTCCTTCTCCAACTCCTCCTTTCGGGACCCCACGCTCAGTCCAATGGTTGGCTACAAGCATCTGCCCCTGTATTTGTCAGGCTCTGCCTGAGCCTCTCAGGAGACAGCTTATCATGCTTCCATCAGCAAACACTTCCCAGCATCCACAAGAACGTCTGGGTATGATGGCTGTATATGGGATGGATCCCCAGTGGGGCAGTATCCGGATGGCCTTTCCTTCAGTCTCTGCTCCACACTTTGTCTACATATTTCCCCCTGTGAGTATTTTGTTCCCCCTTCTAAGAAACACTGAAGCACCCACATTTTGGTCTTCCTTCTTCTTAGGCTTCATATGGTCTGTGAATTGAATCTTGGGTACTTCAAACTTTTGGGCTAATATACACTTATCAGTGAGTATATACCGTGTTTGTTCTTTTTTGACTGCGTTACCTTACTCAGGATGATATTTTCAAGATCCATCTATTTGCCTGCGAATTTCATGAAGTCATTGTTTTTAATAGCTGAGTAGTATTCCATTTTGTAAATGTATCACATTTTCTGTATCTATTCCTCTGTTGAGGGACATCTAGGTTGTTTCCAGCTTCTGCCTATTATAAATATGGCTGATATGAACATAGTGGAACATGTGTCTTTATTACATGTTGGAGTGTCTTCTGGGTATATGCCCAGGAGTGGTATAGCTGGGTCCTCAGGTAGTATTATGTCCAATTTTCTGAGGATCCACCAAACTGATTTCCAGAGTGGTTGTACCAACTTGCAATCCCACCAGCAATGGAGGAGTGTTCCTCTTTCTCCACATCCTCGCCAGCATCTGCTGTCACCTGAGTGTTTGATCTTAGCCATTCTGACTGGTGTGAGGTAGAATCTCAGGGTAGTTTTGATTTGCATTTCCCTGATGACTAAGGATGTTGAACATTTCTTTAGATGCTTCTCAGCTCTTCGAATTTCCTCAGTTGAGAATTTTCTGTTTAGCTATGTTCTCCCAAGTTTTAATAAGGTTATTTGGTTTCCTGGAGTCTAACTTCTTGACATCTTTGTATATATTGGATATTAGCCCTCTGTCAGATGTAGGATTGGTAAAGATCTTTTCCCAATCTGTTGGTTGCCATTTTATCCTATAGACAGTGTCTTTTGCCTTACAGAAGCTTTGCAATTTTATGAGGTCCCACCTGTCGATTCTTTTCCCTTCTTTCTCTTCTATTAGATTCAGTGTATCTGGTATTATGTGGAGGTTCTTGATCCACTTGGAGTTGAGCTTTGTACAAGGAGATAGGAATGGATCAGCATGGAGGGACCCAAGGTGCTGGCCGCATATGTGGCAAAGGAGAGCCTTGTTGGACATCAGTGGGAGGAGAGGCCCTTGGACCTGAGGGTGTTTGATGCCCCAGTGTAGTGGAATGTTAGGGAGGGAAGACAGGAGTGGGTGGGTAGGTGGGGGAGCACCCTCATAGAGGCAGGGGAAGGAGGATGAAATAGGGAGTTTCCAAAGGGGAAAACATTTGAAATAAAGTAATTATATCAAAAAAAAAAAAAAAAAGAGTAAAAGAGTTCTCTTCATACTGATTTCAAGGCTGGTTCCTTACCTGAGCTATGCAAGGCTTCGTCAAAGTCACTCTCTTTTGCTGGGATGTCCGGAAAACTCTTTTAATTCTTGGGGTTTATTCTCTGTGTGACACCCTGTCTTGCCTATATACGGCAACTGGAGTGAGTTTGTGTTGGAATCCCCTCCCCTCACCTCTAACTCAGGTCTTTTGTCCCCCCTGCCTCTGGCCAATAACTCAGATGCTCCCTGACCATGCCATGCCCAGGTCATTTGTTCTCACAGTCCCTCCGTCCCTTCTTTCTGTGAGCTCTGTTCTGACAAGTTCCAGGATATGCTCTTCTGTACAAAAGTAACCTCCATAGAGAGGCCCTCTGCACCCCATGATTAAAGTAGCCACTCTAGCTCACTCTCTAGCTTATGAGCCCACTGTTTCTGTCCTAAAACTTACCAGCACCTCAATGTGCCATTTCTGTGCTTATTGCCTGTCTCTCCCATTACAATGTGACCTTGTGGACTCTCCTGCACTGAGTAGTGTCTGGCCTAGACTATGTGCTCAGTAACTTATGTTCCTTGGATGAATCGGAGAAAAAAACCAAATGAATGGAAGAATGTAGCATCCAGTTAGCTGCTGCTCACCTAGGGAACTGGAGGGATGCCTTGCAATGCCTTTTCTCAAGATTTGAAATGCAGAATTCAAAGCATTTACTGTTGAATAACTCCTATGGTAAACTAATTCTGGCACTGTGTGTGGGTATATGCCTGAAATCCCATACCTGGCAGGTAAGGCAGGAGGATTATAAGTTGTTAGCTAGCCTGGGCTACATAGCAAGAACCTGTGAAGAACTGTGCTTTGTTCAGAGTCCTGACCATGCTGGTGAGTTTTCCCTCAGGTTGGAGTCAAAAATTTAAAAACAACTTCCCAGCAAGTCAGTAGGATAGACAGTAGACAGAGAATTAAACAATAAACACAGAGAATAAGTCTCAGGCATAAATACTTTATTTTCCACTCAAAAAAGAAAAAATTTCATTAAAAGTTCAATTGTTACAGATTCTGAACTAGGCAATAAAAGTCACCATGCATCTTCTTTTAGATATATTATATTAAAAGTGCAGAAATAAATTGGTCTTATACACTATTAGAAATCAGGCTCAGATATAACTGTGTCTCAGTTAATGTCAAAAATACACACACAGGAGTGGACTGTGTACTTGGCTGGTGATAATTATTTAAATATCAGTGCAACCTTTTTTTCCTACATATTTTCCTTGTGAACAGCCGTACGATCCCATGTGACCTAGATAGCAGGTGTGTGCACCAGGGACTCTCAGCTGGTGCACTGAGGCAGAGTTCAATGGCTGTAAATGACTTCACTAATAGGAAAGGAAGAAGACATACCCACCCCAGCCCCCACCATTGACCCTTGTTTCACATTAAAATGACCGTAGTTTGACACCAACATGACAGCTGCTTCAAGCAGCCTGAGATTTCAAAGTGCTTGAGTACATATAAATATTATGACTGACCACAGAAAGTGTTGGAAGACATTTTGAGAAAGGTCTTCGGTTTAACAGCTTGCTGCATTCTCCTTCTTTGGTTGAAAGAAAATACCACAATTTTTGTTTTATCTTTTGGGTTTACAGGAAAGAGAATAAATAAAAATATGTAGTTGAAACTCAATAGGACCAAGATTGCAGGTTAAGGCTGGAGGCACACTGCTCTTTGTGTAACACTTTAGATTCAGATTCCTGGAGCTTGATGATGAGGTTGACTCTGCTCCAGATTAACAGCAGCCGTGAGACGTCAATAGTGATAGCACGGACAGCCCATCTCTAAAAAGTGTTTTGCCTCCTACTTTACTTTCTGAGCAGAGACTATGGGGCAAGGCGAGTATCTGGGAGTCAAAGGCATATGGAGCCCAGGTCTCCCTTGTACTTGGGACTCATTCTTTCCAAGGCACACCTGCCTTCAGGGATGCATTCTTGGAAATGGTCTCATTTTTACTTTTCGAAGCTCATTAGAGGGTCTCTCTCTCTCTCTCTCTCTCTCTCTCTCTCTCATAAACATTATACACTAGTTCTTTAGGGATTTTGGCACAGTATTCTGCGTACAAGAAAAACGTGGGATGACTGAGGAAAAAGATTAGGAAACTAGAATGGTAAACAAAAGCTAGAAAGATATGTTTGTTATTGGCTGAGATAGAAAGTTTATCAGCAGGACAGAGTTCACGCAGAAGCTTTCCCATGAGGCTCTGAACTTGTCTTAAATGCCTTAGCTTCTGTTAAATGAAGAAGTAGCTGAGAGTGCCTGAGGACATAGCACAGTTGGTACTGTTAGCATACCCAGGGCCATGGAAGTGATCCTAGCATCTTATAATGGAGGGCTACAGGCAGGGGACTTAGAAGGGCAAGGTCACCCTTGGGCACACAAAATTCAAGGGTGTCAGGGCTGCATGAGACCCTGTCTCCAACCAAACCAAACCAAACAGAACAAGCAGACAAAAAATAATAATTTGAGAGAAGTTGAGGATGTGGATTTAAGGGTGGAGGTTATCCAGCAGACAGAAAGTAGAGCCATTTTGAGCAGGCAGGTGAGCATGCAAAGGGAAATATGTACATAGAACAAACAGAGATGCATGGTTTTAATTCTGTGCTTCTACTGTTTTATAGCAGCAGTGTATGTACATGGAGCAGAATTCAAACAATACAGCAGTAGATGAAGTGAGAATGAAGTGAGCTACCATGACAGGTCTGGTCTTGTACGCTCCTCCAGGAGGTGAACTGTTCTTATGCATCCTTCCAGAGACACTCTCTGCAGGAACAAACCTTTAGATACAGCTCTCCCCCTTCATATTAAAAGTAGCCCTCATGCAGTGCCTTCACCTTTCAAACTAGGATAGGTAAATCCTATTGGTCTACACCTGCCTGTCTTTCCTAAGGAGATTTCTAAAGACTTTGTTGCCAGCATCTTTTTTTTTCCCCAGATGCAGGATGTGCGGCTGGCAGGTTGCTGTTGGTGGAATTCAGAACTGATTGGCAGTTAGAATAGGGTGGACAGGGATGTTCTCCTAACACATTCCCAACGGTGTCTGTGGCCTTGTTTTAAGGTAAGATCTTGCCATGTTGCCCAGGCTGGCTTTGAACTTTAAGAACCTTTCTGTCTTTGACTCTGAAATTGTTGGAACTTTAGCATGTGCACTAGGTTTAATGGGTACACCTTTACTGAACTTGTAGTTTACACATATATGTAGTTTGCACTTTCAACAGAAGAAAAAAAAGTCCTCACATTTACAGGGCATATTATCTCTCCCTTGTTTGTGTAATAAAATTCCCATCAAAAACATATTAAGGGGGGAAAATTATTATTTTGGCTTACAGTTCTAGAAGGATAGATTCCATCATGGCAGGAAAGATGCTGAACAGATAGGGAAGGCACGGTGGCAAGAGCAGGAAGCCGGCTGGTAACAGTGGATCCACACTCAAGGGGCATTAAGAGAAGAGCAAGTTGAGCTGGCCTGTCTGTAACACCTGAAATCCCACCCCCAGTGACATACTTCCCCCAGTGAGGTTCCACCTCCTACAGGTTCCATAACGTTCCCAGACAGTGCTACCAACTGGGGACCAAGTCATCAAACACATGAGCCTATGGGGACATTTCACATTCAAAACTTAGCAGAGGTTTAGAATACAGTCACACGATCTGTGTATTTCTTTGTACCTAGGTTAAAGACAAGTCTTGGTTTCTATGCTCTGCTTGGACAGGGCTCTGTTTCTTTAAAGCTGCTCTGGTCCACATTCCAGCTCTGCTGTTGATGCCTCTGCCATGCCATCTCTTTCACCTTGCAGTGAGGTGATACACGGACCTTTGTTTATTTTCTTCCTGTTTCCAGAAATGCTTATGCATTTCCTTTACTTACTCTTCCTCATCCCCAGCAGCTTCTACAGAGATAATTCTAGTCTAGCTTAGGCTCCCCTATTGGTTGCTTTCACAGGAGGACAAATGATACTTGTTTGTCTGCATTTTGATTAGTATCTCCCCTGTTACCACTGTTTATCAGTCTGCAATAATACAAGAAGCATTTGTTGAGATTACAGAGACCAGTTCTGATCCACTGCAATGACTGTGGCCACAGTATACACATACCACATTCAAGCATGCTCATCCCAATAGGTTTCTTGTGATGTACTTGCTAGGGATTGACCTGAGGGCCTTGTGTGTCTGTGGGTTAGGCTAGCACTGTGCCACTGAGCTATACCTGTAACCTGCTTGTCATTAGGTTTGATGTGCCATTGTCTTTTATCCAGAGTTTGTAGTTTGACTTTTTAGTTATTTTTTTATATTCTTGTTTTTTTAAAATTAAAAATATGCTAAAGAGTATATAGGAGCAGACAAATATAGTTATTTTTTCTATTTTGTAACTTAAGTGAGAGGGCTGTATTTTAAGAGAAAACTATGATTTTCTGATTCTATTTCAGCCTGCAAAATGAAACAAAGTTCTCTTCAAGAAGAGCACCCCCAAAGGTAGTACTCCCCCCCCCCCCCAAAAAAAAAAAGGAAAAGGACTTTCTGTAACACAAGAGAAAGGTCTCCGGTAAATTAGATGTATTTCTATAGCCGTGGTGGTGCATGCCTGAATGCCTTTAATTGCAGCACTCAAGAGCCCAGGCAAGTCAACCCAATATTTTAAGGAGACTGAATCAAATGAATCTGACTGAAATTAGTAAATGTGGTGATAATTATTTGTCTTCTCAGGTCTTAAGCTTTACAAGTTGTAGTAATAATTTGCCCCTATTCAAAAAAGTTCTTCACTGTTAAAATATTGGTTTTTGTTATTCACTACTGTTTATTAAGCAGGGACTCTGAGTTTTAAATATGTTTTCTGAAGAGCTAAGAGTGGCCCTATACGAAAATTAATTCCTCCCATTATTTTTGATCATCTTGGAACTTTATAAGAATTTACCAAACTCTCCTAAGAAGGAAATTATTTTCTGTGTTTGGACTGCTGTGGCAGGAGTTGGCAAGTATCCAATGGTAGCTCTCTCACAATAAAGCTTTTGTGTACTAACCCCCTCCCCACCCCCAGCTCCTTGCAGGTTATGGAAGGAGGGGACAAGACAACTGTATTGATTGACAGTCCAGCCTCCTGCTCTGTCTTCTTCATTAGCTTCCCTGGGCTTTAGAGGTGACTTTGCTGTGTATTTTAAACAGTAAGCTTGAACCGAAAGCTACCAGGGGCTTATCCATGGTGAAGGAGACAGGCGAACTGAGGGTAAAGTCCCCGGGAGATAAGAGACTTTCCTAGCAAGTCCCGTAACAGCACTTAGCTATTCAATTTCTGCAGCCACCACTTCCCAACAGGGAGATTTTGATTCACTGACATGGATATTTGTTTGATGGCACATAAAATTAGAGGAAGCTGGTCACCTTCTCTGGTCCTCCTCATAGTACATTGTCTCTAGGCAATTCTTTCTGTACACAGAGAGTGAACAGGCTTCTTGTAATTTAGTGGAACCTTCTAGCTGCCTCATGTTCTAGTCTGTTGAGATAAGCTATGCTATGTTTTTATTTCTGGGTTCCAGTATGTACTGGTGTCAGTAGTTCATGGAATCCTCTTTCTTTCCAAGGCAGATAAGGAAGAAAAGGCCTCAAAAGTCTTCTGTTTATTCTTTTACCTCCCAGGCCCTGAGCAAGAGTTTCTCATCCACTCCCTTTCCAAGTCTGCCCTTGAAAAGGTCTCCTGTGGTCTCCATTATACTTAAGGTAGTAGCCCACTGATGTCTTCCTCTGTCCTGACTGCCATTTGGCATTTGCAATCACCTCTTACTTTTTCCATCTGGCTTCTGTGTGGGTGTTTCCCTGATGTCTGATGCTCCTACCTCTTCAGATGGCTCTCCCTGTCTCTTCCTGACTTCATGATGTCACCGGAAGACGTGGATCATGGCCCCTTCTTCTCTTGCTACACTTCCTCCTTTGATCGACTCTTCTTGTCCTTGACTTTAAATACCACCACCATGCCAAATTCCTTCCACCAGGTCCTGTGTCTATCTTGGATCCCCACACTCAACATGCCTGCTCTCTCCTTCACACTGTTGTCTGGCAGACATTTCAAACCTAACCTGACACCAACTGACCCCACCTCCATCCCATTCAACTGGGCCCCACTCTTTTCAGTAGTGACAGCTCAGAACTGAATGCCCCTATGGTGTCCCTAGGCCTTTTCTTAGTTTTTGTTTTGTTTTGTTTTGGCCTGTGTGTAGTCCATCTGGAACGGCTGTGCTCTATCTTCAAACTATGCTGAGTCCAGCCATGCTTTGTCCCTGTGTGATGATTAACCCTTATTGTCAACTTGATGATATCTGGGACCAACTAAAGGGCATGCCTCTGACAGCATCATTAGGAAGGATTAAGTGAGGGAGAAGACCCTTCCCTAGGGTGGGTTGAATCTTCCAACAACATATACGATCTAAAGAAGCCTAAGGAAAAGAGAAATATGCTTGCCCATCTCTGCAGCTTGTGGTGACCTGTCAACCCCGCTGTTATGGTTGCTGTATGCTGTTGTATCCTTCAGTATCATTAGACTTCAGCTCAGGCTAACATAGGCTGAAGACCAGCACACCTCTGGGGAATGTCCAGGCTTTCAGCACCAGGTTGGGATTGCTGGAACATTGTGCCTTATTTATTGAACAGTTGTGGAGTCCTCAGCCTCTCCCAGTGCACAGGCCATGGTTAGATTACCCAGACCCTATTAGTCATAAGCCATTCTAGTAACTAAATCCCCTCCAGGAATATGTAATATGTATGTATGTTTAACTACACACACACAGAGAGAGAGAGAGAGAGAGAGAGAGAGAGAGAGAGAGAGAGAGAGAGAGAGAGTCAGATTGTGGCTGGACTTGCTTCAATGGTCTTCTGCCTTGTTTCAACTGCCCCACTACCCTCTATTGTTAGACGAGTGACTCTTTAAGCTTGTCAGCAGCTGATGCCATTCCCTTCTCCAGAATCCTCCACCTACAGCAAAAGCCAAAGTCCTTCAAATGACCAGGCAGGCTCTGCCAAGTCTGGGCTGCTATTCTGGCCTTCTGCAGCGCTCACCGGCCTTCCTTCCTGAATGCTGCTGCCTCAGGGCCTTCTTACTTTCCCCTTGACACACCTGGTCATGGTGCCCTCACTCACTGCAGGTCACCAAAGGCCCTATTCCATAGTGTCTAAAGCCTTCTAGGACCTCAGGTCCCCTTCCCAGCTCACCTGACCTACTTGATCTTGTATTTACTTTTCATCTTATTGCAACCTGCGCCCCTGCGGAGTCCCACTCACACAGACCAGCCTAAGGGCAGGGAAGTTCTTTACTGGTTGTTGCTGTCCCACTGATGATGAAGGGCCTGTACAGTAGGCCCTCAGGGTGTTTCTAGACTGAATGCACAATTCAGAACTCTAGCATTTCTTGGAACCTGTGTGTATGTGGGTGTCTCTGTACGGTATCTTCTGAGAGTTGAAACTGCAACATTCCAGGATGCAGTCTGTAGCTGACTAGTCAGCAAACACTAACTGAGTGGCTTGGCACTAAAAACAGGAGAAGGAACGAAAGTTGCTTTCTGTGATCAGAAGCTCAAAAATCTCCCCCCTAAATTTTTTATATTTAATATATATAAGAGATAAATTAAAATAATTTGTATTAACATACTACTACTACTACTACTACTACTACTACTACTACTACTACTACTACT
>JADRCH010000009.1:7645026-7732550 GCA_019843965.1 Rhynchomys soricoides
CTACTACTACTACTACTACTACTACTACTACTACTACTACTACTACTTCTTTCAAGAAAGGAATGATTTCTCTTTCACTTCTCCTCCCCTCCCCTCTTCTTCTCTTCCCTACTCTTTATGTCATGGCTGGCCTGGAATTGGCTATGTATACTAGGATGGGCTCCAACTCAGTTATCTGCCTGCCTCTGCCCCTCAAGTGCTACCGTTAATGGTGTGTGCCATCATGCCAGCCAAGTAGGAGATTCTTCCCCCCCCCCCAAGGCCTGAGAGAAAGCAGTATAGCTCACAGGTACCCCAGTTTACTTTCCTCAGTTGCACCCCTGTTTCTCACTGCCAGAGGTAATTGCTAGCCCAAGTTTGTTGTTTACCACTCCTACAATGACTTCTAAAACTGGATTCCTAAAACACAATAGCATTTTCGATATTTAAATGAAACCAGAATGAAGATTTTTTTCTTTTGCTTGCTTCACACACATTATCTGTGTTGAGATAACAGTTCCTTTCCATTGCTGTATACCAAGCCACTCACTTGTTCATTACATTGTTACTAGTGTCCAATTTTCCTCAATTTGACAAGACTGTTCAACAGGACTTTCTGGAATAATGTATATGACTAGGTCTGTACTTCAATAGCTCCATATCCACAAGACAGATGTGGCTACTGAGAACTGGAGATGGACCTAGGAGACTAACGGCTTGAAAGTATAATTCATCTACTCTTAATTGATAAAGTAAAATGATCAATGACTGGAAAAGTACAGAGCTGTCTTTGGATGTGCTTGGAATTTATCTCGGGAGTACCTGCCAGCTGTTCCATTCTTGTGGGAATTTTTTCTGGGATAAGCACTCCCACAACAGTGAGAGTGGAAGAGAGGAGGTGTCCCCAGTGGACCGAAGCCAGGACAGCTCATGAGAGGCTTAGATATTGGGTCCAGCTTGCACTCATTTCATATTCTAAAACTGCAAGGTGGGGCAGGCAAGCAGGCAAGGTTTTACGGAGCACACATGTCAGTCAGCAGGTTGTTAAGGGAACAACCCATTGTCTCAGCTATTTCTCCAGGTCACTCTGTTCCAGGGAGCAGTGAAGTCATGCTTGGCAGACAGGCAGTGCAAACAGTGCTTTACGTAAATCATTGAGTACATCGACAGCTCAGTATCTGATAATCTGCCTCATTCCAAACCATCTTTATAACAACCCTATTGTGTCATGTCATAAATAACGGCCTCGGTACACATTTAAGACATTACTTTGCTGTCCTTACTGTGCTGTGAGATTGGACTATAAGAAGCTCACTTTAGTAGTTATCCCATGGTGTCAGTGACCACAAATGTGCCACATAAAAGACATAAGGAGCTTACTTGTGAATGCAGGCTGGTAGAAGTGTGTGCTATGGGTAAGTCAGAAACTGTCGGGGTGTGCTGTTAGTGATGAGGACAGTTAAACATTTTTATTATTTATGTGTATGGGTGTTTTTCCTTCATGTATCTTTATGAACCATGTGAATGCCTGGTGCTTGATGAGGGCATAGTAACCCTTGGGCCCAGGGTCACAGACAGTTGTGAATGTCAAGTGGGTGCTAGGGATTGAACCCACATCATCTGGAAGAGAAGTCAATGCTCTTAACTGCTGAACCATTTCTCCAATCCCAGGACAAATTTTTAACAAAGTTCTCAGGAAACAAATCTAATCTTCTCTTGTCTAGTAGCTGAATCTCTGAAAAAATATAGCATATGAGATGAGCTGGTAAAAATACTTAGTATCTATGTCAACCACAGCTATGCTGTATTCTTAGGTGACTATAAATAGGACCGTCACCTAGTTAATGCTCTGCTACCTGTATAAATTTTATTTTATTTATGTGTATGGATGTTTAGCCTGCATGTATGTCTGTTCAACATGTGTGTGCTTGTTGACTGCAGAAGTCAAAAGAGGGCATTAGATTCCTGGAACTGGGGTTATGGTTGGGGTTGAGCCAACATGTGGGTGTTGGGAACTGAATCTGGCTCCTCTGCAAGAACAACCTGTGTTCTTACATCTTAACCACCAATCCTTCAAGCTCTCTAGCCCCTCTGTTAGACCTTTAAAGTCAAGGAAAGTATAGAGAAATTCCCTTTTGAATGAGACTGTCCTTCAGTTTCAGGACATATAGTATGCCTAGTCTCTCCTCACAGGTGTGGAACTGGTCCTGGTGAGACCTTTTATATGTTGAACATACCCAGCAGCAAGGCTGTCAGCTCTTCTGATGTGAGTATGTGCACGCTACTGAACAGGGGCTTTTGCTCTACAAAATAACCACCACTGACTTCCAAGGTTTCTAATTGTCCAGATCAGCTTACACTCCAACTGGCAGTGGAAGATAGACATTATCTCCAGGTGCATCTGTTTTTCTATCTACAGGTCTATTTATCCTAGGTTGAAACTTTGCTAACCCTGGTTATGGTTGTTAATCTTCATAGCTGGCTGTTACAAACCATGACTGACTTATGCTCCAATTCTGTGTGTCCCTACTTCTTTGCATAAACCCAGACTAGAATGCCTGCTAGCCAAAATGCAGGTATGGCCTGGATGCAGTTGTATGCCTGCCATTTTCTTAAGGTGTACCTAAATGATCCCTCACACTAAGGATGCATATCTTCATTTCCTCCTTAAATCCCATGTATATCTGAAAAGTGTCACCTGGGTATACAGAACTGGCAACTAAAATATCATGAAATATGGGTCTGATTTTCTAGGACAAATGGAGAGTGAAGTTGGTGGAGCCAAGTCCATTCCTATTGACAGGAGTGCCAATGGAGCAATCTGTATGCTCAGATCGTTAACTACAAAAGAATTATAGCTGCCACAATGACAAAATTCTCTACCAGTCAGTGGTTTGCAGCAACAAGCCTTCTAATCACAGTCCTGGTTGTCTAGGGTTGGGCAGCTCTGCTAAATGTTGTGAGCTGGCTGGGCATGCCTAGAGGATTCCATACCATTCAGTCTAAGATGATGGGGGAAAACACTGCTTTTTATTTCCAGGCAGACTTTGAGCCACAAGTGCCCGAGTCTTCTTTTCAAGGCATGTTGAGAACTGCTGTGTGATACACCTGTTAATTTTCTAGAGATTGACATGTGTCAGGCAGCTCAGCTCAAACCCAAGACTGCATCTTGCATTTCAAGGGCTAGCAGGAAGGAAATAGCAATAGGTCTGCCCAGCCTCTGCTGGAATCGGTGCTTAAAGGAACATTTTTTTTCTACAACCCAAACACGGCATATGTCTAAAAAATAAATATCAAGAATTAATGAAATAATTAGGATGGAAGTCTTTTTGTCTTTGTATACCAGTATTTGTTTTCCTCTTACCTGGCACATTAATTCTGCGCACCTTCTCCAGGCCCTGTGTGACAGCACAGAAGACAGGCCAGGGTGGTTTGAAGCATGGCCTCTGATGTTTTCCAGAAGCATACAAATAGAGGGAGGGACACCTTCAGCCGCTTCCATGTCTTTCCATGGAGCTGTCAGACCCAGTGCTTTATGATCATTTCTAAAAGCACTCCAAACTTAAACTATTTCTTTCCCTTAATTGCTTCAACCTAATAAATGAAAACATCATTCTGAATATTCACTGGAAGGAGGCTGTATAGACAAAAAAGTAATTAGATGTTGTGGCTTTTTGAAGTCTAAGATTAAGATGAATATATTAGCTGTGGCATATTATTTCAATAGAATAGTACACAGTAATAAAAACTAACATCTCATAGACCTTCACTTAAGAGTATGCATGCATCTACAACTATTCAGTTGTCTGAAAGATGTCAGGCACAAAAGAACAGGTATGGCAATTCCCGTAATGTAAAGTTCAAAAATCAGGCAGAGTGAAATTACTGTGTGGTAAAACAATAAATAAAAACTCAAAATCAGGACACTGGATGGCTCTTTGGAAAAGGTAGGATAGATGCTTCTGAGGGACAGGCACCAGTCTCTCTCTCAGTCTTGTGGTAGGTTTGTGGATACTGTTTTCTGATAAATCGTTAGGCTGTACATGTCTCAATATTTTATTCTAAATGTTTGAAAATGTATAAGGATCCCAAGATACTGGGTCTCATAAACCTGTATGTAGATTGAAATCTTGGGTAACATGCATGTGCACGCATATAAGACACACACGCACACACGCACGCACGCACGCACACGTGCACACACACACAAATAAAATTGTAAAAATTATCCTGTTAAGAAAATGAAAGCAGCCTGGCTGTGGTGGCGCACGCCTTTAATCCCAGCACTTGGGAGGCAGAGACACAGGCAGATTTCTGAGTTCGAGGCCAGCCTGGTCTACAGAGTGAGTTCCAGGACAGCCAGGGCTACACAGAGAAACCCTATCTTGAGGAAAAAAAAAAGAAAGAAAGAAAAGAAAAGAAAATGAAAGCAGCCAGAAAACAGGAAAAGCCAGCACTGGGGGAGGTGCGGCAAGAAGACTGTCATAGATATGTTATATTTTATAATTTGTTTTCATTTTAGATGAATACTCAATTTTATAGTGTTCTGTTAGTATAACTCTTGTGAACATGGTTGCCATGACTTCTTTACATCTGCTCTACATATACCAAGGTTTACCTAAGGGTTTTGGCATAGAAATAGGATTGGTGAATTATTGGACATGTGAATTTCTTACATCAGTTGAGCCAACTGTTTTCCAGAGATCTAATTCACGTTCATACTTGCAGTCACTGAGCAGTTGAGACTTTCTACACATTGTGGTATGATTTTTTTCTTTTTAAATTTGGTATAACCTAATCATTTCATCACCAGTTGGGAGTAGAGGTTACCCTGACTTGGTAGCCATGGGAACTAATTGAGTAGACCACAGAGGTAGCCTCTTCCTTGAAAAAGAAGGTAAAGAAGTGTCACAGGACCCTCACTTGGGATTCTATCCATCACTTTCTTCTGCCGTCCCCGAGCAGTAACTAATCTTGGGAGATGCTAGAGTAAAGAAATTGAAAGTTAACTGAAAATGAGACTCCATGATGCAGCTTCCATGAAGTCATCATCCATGATGGGGTGAGGTGATGCAGTGATGCGAATGTTATGGGGTCACCCATGCTCCCATGAATACCTTGGATCTACTCTCTGTAAGCCCAGGACTGGTTTCATTGGCACTGCTCCTTTGCTCTATGTTTGTGCCCTAGCTAGGGTGAGGGGATACTTGGTCACAAACCCCTATGTTAACACTCCCCTCGGGAGTACATTCTACTTGTCACCGTTTTCCCTGTCACCAAATGAGTGTAATGGGTTTAATCTTTTATTTTCTTTTTTTTCTCTCACTCCTGCTGACTGGGAAATTTGTACTTTGTGTCTTTTTCTTAGTGGTCCTGAGTTCTTCAAGTTCTCTTTGAATTCTGTGTATTCTGGAAACCCACCCTATATTAGCTATGAGTGTTACAAATTAGTCCCTCCACATTTATGGTTTTATTGGGTTTACTAGTAAGTGGCGTAGTTGAGTGTGTCAAACTCTTCCCATGATCTGCTTCAGCAGATCTTCTGACATAAATTTATATCTTCTGACGTAAATCTTTACCTATTTGTCAGCCATTCATTCTCCTTTACTTTCTCCCAAAAGTTTTACCTCATATATTTAAGACCTTAGTCCAACCTGAAGGTCCAAATTGTCTTTCCCACAATTGCTTACATAGGGAAGTAGTTGGCACTACTTCATCATCTGGCAATATAATATTAGAATAAGAGTTTGGAGAACATTCAATTGACCTGCATTCTTTTTATTTCAATTTTGCATTCTCTTATATATGTTGTATGTAGGCTGTATGTGTGTGTGTGTATGTGTGTGGCATGTGTTCATGTGCCGTGGTACACATGTGGAAATGTTAGGGACAGTTTGTGGGAATTGGTTCTCTCCTTCTCCCGTCAGGGTTTTGGGGACTAAACTAAGTCATCAGGTTTAGTGGCATGTACTTTTACCTGGAGACTCTTCTCTCTAGTCCAACTGCATTCTTAAAGTAAATTCAAGTTGAACACTATGCATATTGGGAAATTTAATTTGTGACTTTAAAACATATATTCATAAGGCCAGAGTGACCTATTATTTCACTTGATTTAGGTCTCAAGGTGATTTCAGCCAACAAAATCTGTTAATGCTTTATCCTTTAAGTATATTTGCCCAGTATTAATCTATCTGTAGTATCAATGTATTAATCTGTGTTTATATAGCTATTAAACTATATATGTGGTACTATGAATTCCCATAAAATACTGTATATTTTGTTTTTAAAGAGCTTAATGAATAATCAATAATACTTAAGACTCTTGCAGCTCCCATTACCGATTTTAGTAAGGAGATTAGGCTAAATAAAACGAGAAGCAGGAACCAAAGAAAAATAATCCTTTCATTTTAGAAAATAAATAAAGCCTTCACTAGTGAATTATTTGGTGTAGGTGTGTGTTGACAATCTAAATTTTATTTTTTAAAACCTGTGATTATAAGAAACTTGAGAGTGTTTCTGCTGAGGTCAGGAACAAGGCAAGGGGGTCACCTTGTCACTATTCATTCTCTATTACACACCAAAAGTTCTAGACAATATAACATAACAGGAAGAGAAAGTGAAAACTTTAGGAAAAAAAAATATATATATTCAGAATTAAAAAATGTAGGCAAATAAAATTGTAACAGGTAAAACAAGTGACATAATTGTCTATGTGAGAAATCTGATGGAATTGACACATAACAAATATTTCTCTGACCTAATAATTGATGAAAGCAAAGCAAATTCTTTGTGTAGGCAGTTAATATACATACACTAATATATAGTGGGGAGAAAGGAAGGTCAGTACAGAGCAAAAGGGAGTGAAGGATGGTAAAGTAACAGTAAGGATAAATACATAAGGAATCACACAAATTTTAGTTACTTAAAATTACACACAACACATACATGCGCGCGCGCGCGCACACACACACACACACACACACACACACCCCACACATACACTCACAAAGTTTAAGTGAAGTTAGTCCACTTGGGCTGACAATGCTCCCCACTAGAGCCATTAGACTGTACCAAAAACCCTACTACTAAACAGCAGAGACATCCTTCTGAGTTGTTGGTTAAGGAAGTCGTAGAGATCACGCAATAGATACAGGCTATTGCTGTTGCCCTTGGTTGCTTCTCAGAGATTGAAAACAAGTCCATATTGCTTGGTGATGACATCATGCATTTTGGACACAAAATCCAGAGGACATGATCTGGATCTGACATAAAAGCCTCCACCTTTAGGACTAGCGTTCATAGTAACCAAAGGTGTTATGCAAGCTTCCAAGGGAGGGAAGCAACCAACAGTTCTACCCAGCTGTGATGCCTGTGACAGTCCTACCCAGCTGTGATGCCTGTGAACCACCAGAGAGTCTGGCATGCAGTAGTGGCACTTATATCATGACAGTAACCAGTAATCTCTGATTGGACTTAAGCTTTGTTCAGCAAGATGGAATTCATGCTTGGCACTGTCAACCTTTGGCTAGTGAGGTCATAGATCTTAGAGAAGAACCCACTACTGCCACTTTACTAAACCAGCATAACCCCTAACTGCATTCTAAGTACTTATGCTTATGCTTACAGAGAATTGTATCTTACCCCCTCATCAAAGACATTTCTCTTTGCAACAGCTACAGTCCATTACCAAAACCCACAACTGCTTACAATGTGTTGAACAACTGACCATAAAGTCCCAGTCCCAATTGGTACATCTATAACACAACTCCTGCACCCGAGGCTCAGGAAACAGCAGAAGAGGGGTAAGGAAGATCATAGGAGTCAGAGGGCCAGGAAATCAGCTGTGAGAATGTGTCTCCTAGAAATGATGGGGATGATTTTTGTCATTGATACACCCGTGATACCTCAACGAGATGGATGGCTACACAAGGCTTGAAGAAGTACAAAACCAAAAGACAGGCTAGCACAGAAGGGGAAACTTTCTTGAGATCCCACCCACAGATAAAAGCTATAGGTACGAGGCAATGCTGATATGGGAGGAATTGTCTTCCCTGAGGAAGAACAACCTGTTGGCTCTACAACCAAGTTGTCAGCCCTGAAATCGTATATACATAAGTAACACTGAACAGGTTGAATTTACATCTTTAGGGGTACACACACACACACACACACACGCACACTAAAGGAAAAGAAAACATGATTTTGAGAAGGAGCAAGTGGGGGTACACAGGAGAATTGTAGAGAGTGAAGGGAAGGGGGGATGATGTACTTATATTTTATTTTAACATTCAACATGAAAGCAAAAATTAAAAAGTAAATAAAAGAAAAAAATGTACTGAAATCATTGGAATATTTACACCTGATCTAACCTAGAGGACTTAAAAGTATTTAATAGTATAAAAAGCTATTTATTTTAAAAATTCCCTTTATAATAATAAAAACCTATTAAAATACAATATAAGAAACTGAAAAAATTTGAAATGGTCTGATTTATGCTGCTCAGGTAGTCATGGGTGTGGGGCCATCAACTGGAATGTGGGCAGCCTATCAGGGGAGGTCCCACCCAAACTGACTCTCCCTCTCCCAGAAGCCATGAACTGTCAATTGTTTAAAGGGCTTCTCTCACATACTAGTAGGAAGAACTTGAATGTGTCTCTCATAGACTTCAGGGAAACCAGAAATAACAAGGATTTGAATGATAAGCTTGTTGGTAGCTGATCATATCTGTATCTGGATTGTGCTGAGAGATAGTCTCATATCAAATATGCAACAGCCTTTGATTCCCTGCATTTTTTAACATTTGGAAAGCGCAATCCCTAAGCTAGACCTGGTGACTAATGGCCTGCCTTCAACACCTACAATGGCAAGAAGAACAGGTAACCCAGTAATCCCCTGTATATTAAAGTAATGGCGGCATGGTTTAGGGCTGGAAACATAGCTCAGTGGTAGAGCACTTGCGTAGCATGGATGAAGAAGCCCCAAGTCCTATTTCCAGCACTGTGAAAAAGAAGGGAACACCAAAGGCACAGTTTAAACCACCACTTTGTCTTGCTATCCATAAGCAAGAAAAGGCCATTGTTTGGGCCAGGTTAGACAGAATGGAAAAGCATGAGGCTGCCATTTATAGAGATGGGTCAGTTTAAAGATATGCCTACCCAGCCAGCATTTATAGCCTATCTACTCCATATGCTCCTAGTTTGAATTAGGCATGAATCAGAGCAGAAGCTCATTGCAAGGGGTATTTTAATCTGCTCATTTACTGAGAGGGTAAATGAGTTGCATGCACTGACTGTAGTAGGTTTTATAATACACAGAAGGAAAAGTCAGGGTCTTACCCTCAAATAACCACGTAAACATTGCGGTCATACAAACCACCTTAAAAGGCATGCTATTTCAGGTTGCCTGCTACTGTGTGATTTGACTATACTTGGTATATGAGCCAGATTCACCACACCCTGATAAAAAGACAGATGACAATGCTCCTTGCACAGACAGCTCTATTGTGTGGACCTGGCCTTTGGGAATACATGTTCCTCAGCCCTGACTGAATTCTCAGAGGACTGGGAAAGCAAGCTGGAAATGCTTTTCTAGTGAGATGACAGATGAAGCAGCCATCAGTCATCAATTATCAAGACACAAAGAGCCTTTAATTCCAGGCCAACCTTGGGGGATATATATTTGTTAGTTCTTTCACCTTGCATGCTCCTGACTACTAGGTAGAGTTCATTTGTTTGTGTCTGCCAAATAGTAGACTACCACCCTACCATCAGCAAGCAGAGACAGGACCTCCTGAGAGGGCTTTCCCAGAAGCAGTACAGCAGTGGGAACAAGTTAGGCTTTTTGCACACTAAGTGGGATGACAAAGCTGTTCTTCTCCCCACCCTGTTGCTGCATGTCTGTGAGTGCACACGTGTGTGGGCATAGACGTATGAAGGCCAGAAGTCAGTCTCAGGTGCCCTTCCTCAGACAGCATCCATGCTGAGTATTTTCAGGACAGGGCATCTCCTTAGCTAGGAGCTCACTGAATAGACTAAGCTGGCTGACCAGCTGGCCCCAAGCATCTGTCTATCCCTACCCACCTTTCAGGGCTGTTATTACCAGCATATACCACTAAGTCAAGCTTTAAAAGAAAGATTAGTCCTGAGGATAGAACTCAGGCCCTTGGTGCTTGCAAGGTAGGCGATTTACACAGTGAGCTATCTCTACAACACACAAAACAGTATTCATGAAGACCCAGAAAGTTTCAAAAACAGAACTTCTAAGTTGGGTGTGCAGAACTTATCAATTAGTAATTGTAGTTGTAATTGTAATTGTAAGTTCAGACTTCCTAATGACATATTTTGTTCCTATTTCCCAGATCAAAACAAAACAAAATACAAACATTTCTTTGGTTAACATTCACATAATGGGGAACATGTTGAATCTCTTTGTAAAAAAACTAGATGTATTTATTTTTATGTTATATGTGTAAATATTTTGCATGCATGCATGCAAGTCACTGCATGTTGCTGGTGCCTGCAGAGACCAGGGAAGGGCACTAGATCCCGTCCCGGGAACTGGCGATATGATTGATCACAAGGTACCATGTGAGTGCTGGGAACCTAACCTGAGTCCTCTGCTGGAGCAGAAAGTGCTTTTCACAACTGAGCCATCTCTCTAGCCCCTGAATCTTTGAAAAACAAAAACATAACAAAACCCAAAGATACCACCTTTATACTGGTGACATGGGACATACCATGTTTACCAAGATGCATGAAATGTACGTGTTCACTTTGATGACTCGTGTTTTCTATAAAAGCAGTTCACTTATTCTTCCTTCAAGGTATAAAAACGAGTGGGAAATGTGCACACAACTTTGACAGGAAGAACTGATGTGGGGATTGGGCGTGCTAAAGCCTGGGTGTGGCATACGTGAGTTAGCTAGGGTTAAGTATATTACCCAGTGACTAAACTGATATTCATGGAGAAAACTGATGAGCCTTGAGTTCTGCTTGGCCAAAGCAAATAAAAAGGTTATTATTACACAAAGGATATGTTAAGGATAGGCTTAGCATAATGGAATTCTAAGGGTTTAGCATGAATTAACAGGTGTGATCTTAGCCAATCTGGGGAGATCTCACCTTCCAACGAAGAGCAGAGCAGAAGGGTGCACAAAAGTAAATCCCTATGGGAAATAGTCACACGTAGATATTTTTATTAGAAAGAAGGAAGGGCTTTGGAAGTCTGTCAGCATTCGGAGCCAGCTTCAGGCACCTGTCCTCTCATCTGTCACAGTCTTCTGTGGTCAGCTCTGCTTCTGACACCCTCCTTTTCTAACTTCCACCATGTAGATGTTGCTGGGAATCCTTTACTCATGTAACTCATGATGTTACTGTGCCGGATGTCTGCTGTTATTACTTGGGGTGAGGGAGGCATCATTTCCTGTGGGATCTTTCATTTCCTTAATTACAGTCACTTTCCTCAATGTGAAGAACTTGGTCTTTGCTAGGATCTCTTAAACATCCACAGTGCCAATGTGGATGGCCCTTCTTTAGCTTCACTTGTGACTGATTTGAATGGACTTACTGTCCATTTGATGCAGTCTCCTCTTTATTGCATAGTTGTATCTGTCAATGACTCATTTCTGTAAAATATCACATCAGTTTATCGTTGGGAGTCAGGCAACATAGCGCTCTCT
Source organism: Rhynchomys soricoides (assembly GCA_019843965.1). Lineage (NCBI taxonomy): Eukaryota > Metazoa > Chordata > Mammalia > Rodentia > Muridae > Rhynchomys > Rhynchomys soricoides. The sequence continues at coordinate 7,656,683 of JADRCH010000009.1, forward strand.
CTCTCTTTCTCTCTCTCTCTCTCTCTCTCTCCATACATGACCATGTTCATGTGTGTGTCTGTGTGTGTGTGTGTGTGTGTGTGTGTGTATGAAGTGAATATTAATTATGAAGTTGCACTCAGTTAATGTCATGGTTAAACAGAACTGGAACTTTGTGCTTGGAAGACTAGTGTTCAAATGATTGCAGTAACTGAATTCATGCTTGGAAAACTAGGTTCAAATGATTGCAGTAACTGAATTCATGCTTGGAAGACTAGTGTTCAAATGATTGCAGTAACTGAATTCATGTTATTTTCATCTGTGAGAGAGGAAGACTGCCTGTCCATGCAAGACAGGGGAGCTTGAAGCAGTTGGATCACACTGCATATAATCATGTGATTCTATGGATAGACTTCAAGTCATTAGTTTGGAGGACAAGTGCCCACGTGTTTTGGTCTTGTTTGGTTTGCATATGCATATGGTGATATTTACTCCAAGATCGTTTTATAATTCGGGTTGTCTGAATTTCTGTTCAGTTCTGATACTTGAAGGGTTTTGGCTCACAGCATCAGAGGTCTCAGCCCACGCTCGCTTAGCTGCACTACTTCTGATGTGTGTGGCAAGGCAGCACACCATTGTGGAAGGGAGTGTGTCAGGTCAATACAGAGGGGATAAAGGAGGCACGGACTGCAAATGTCTGTTATAGCGTGCTCCTTGTGATGTACCTTCCTTCCTTAGTGCCACTGCATCTGAGAACACTGAAGCCTGGCAACTAAGCCTTAAATCCTGTCAAGTTCATATGCTGTAGTATGAACTCTTGGGGGAACAAAAGCCAGTTCTAAACATCGTTGGGTCAGAAAGTCCATCTATATCTCATAGATTACTATTCACTTCCTCTGCGCACTGGCCCTTTGACAATCCTCTCCTTTCCTTGAGGTTTTCTCCATGGTGCAGGCTTTCTTTGTTAGCACTGTACATGTTTGTTTCTTATTCATACAATGCACCTGCTTTATACTGTGAAGATAACCTCTTCGGCTTTGAAAAGTCTCTCTCCTGTTTCTCACCAGATTTTTTTCTTTCTCCTTGGAGTAATCTCTCTGGCGCTTTCTCTGTTACCTTTGCACAGTGTCATTCAGTAGCTCTTCAAGGGAACCTAAAGAATACAAGGCTCTCTTTTAATCAAAGCTGCTAAGTAGACCCCTGTGCTTTGCTAATAGTAATAAAAAAAACCCGAGAGCAGTCCTGGTCCCGATGCCTAGTGAGCCTATACACTGGAGTGAAACAAAGCTCCAATGTCTGAATTGTCATAAACAATGTCTCCATTTCATCCTCCTCGCTGGCCCTGCGGTTCTGGCTTCAGGCAGTGCAGCAACAGCTGCCAGGTTCTTTTACCCGAGGTCAACTGATTAGTCAGCCCTTCATTACTGATGATAAGGCTTTGCATTCCAGAAAATGCCAAGCTACTTCAGTATGCTTTGATGGCTTGCATTTTAAGGTACTGATAATGTAACAAGACTTCTCCTTTATAATGCACAAACATTGTAGCACTGAGCTCACTCACACCCTTTTTAAATATTCAGCCTGTGCTATTCTTTACTCAAAAACAACAACAACAACAACAAACCCAACCAACAAAAAACCCACAAAACCTCAGAGCACAGCTTTAGCCCCTGTTACTCCTAGACCACAAGTTCGCATTGGCCCTTTACCAAGTAATCCTTTATTCTTCTTTTCCTTGGGGTTTGCGGAATTATGTCAAGTTTCACTTGTGAAAGTTAAAGTGTATAAGTTAATGTTTTACAATTCACTGTTTGATTTTCTGTTACTTTGCATCTGGGAGGTGCACAGAATAGCTCCATGGTATTGGGGGTATTCTTAAGGGAAGCCTGCTCAGATGTGGGTTTAAGCCAACAGCTGCTGGTGACTACCCTGAATATTTAAGATCCCAGTACACTTGTGAGCCTTTCTCAGAGTGAGCTTTTAAGCAAAAGAAAACAAAACAAAACAAAGAAAACACAAAACAAAACCCAACATGTCCAGGGTTGACCTAGCTTTGAGACAAAGCTATCAGTTAACAAAGATAGTTAGCTAGAAGCAGAACTATAAAGGCTCAAAAGCAAGACTTTTAAAGGGACTTTCCTAGAACTATGGACGTTGATGGATCAGGCCTTTCAGTTTGGGAGGGTGGTGTTGTCTGCATGCTGAGTTTTATAGCCTAACTGGTAGTTTCACCATGAAGCCAGCTGTCCTAAGGTGTCGGGGCCTACTAAGGTCTGGGGTCCTGTTACAATGGTCTATGTTCCATTTCGAAAGTTAAAGGGATGAGGATGGTTCATCAGGTAAAGGCATCTCAACATCCACTGGCTACAGCCCACAGGACCGGGAGCAGGGTGAGCCGCTGCTTTACGCTTCTGCAGTTGCGGCTTCCCTGCCGTGGTTGACTGTACTCTGGAACTATGAGCTACATTACCCCTTCCTTAGGTTGTTCTTTTAAAGGTATTCTATCACAACAATAGGGAAGGCTAGTTATCCTTTGGATTCTAGGGCTTTGCCTCTTGTTTACATCCTGGAAGGCATGAGAAAGCAGAAGACACTGTTGCTATTCTCCAGAATGAGCTGGTCCTGCCAAACAGACAGTCGGTACACTTTTTACATTTATAGCATTTGGGGCATCCAAAAGTCAAGGTGTAAGATGATACACATGCTAAATTGGGTGGTTCATACACTCAGCCTGTAGTCTGGGAAAGTTGTGTGACAGGGTGTCTTAGTTAGGGTTTTCATTGCTGTGAAGAGACACCACGGCCAAGGCAGCTCTTATAAAGCCATTTAATTGGGGCTGGCTTACAGGTTCTGAGGTTCAGTCCATTATCACCATGGCAGGAAGCATGGCAGTGTTCAGGCAGGCATGATGATGGAGGAGCTGAGAGGTCTACATCTTGTTCTGAAGGCAGACAGAAGACAGCCTTCCGGCAGCTCGGAGGAAGGTCTCAGGGCTCACCCCCACAGTGACACACTTCCTCCAAAAAGGCCACACCTCCTAATAGTGCCACTCCCTGGGCTAAGCATATTCAAACCACCACATATGGGCTAGGGAGACTCTTGATTACAAACAGTGCTCAACAGGCAGGGCTATGCCTTCCTATGGTATTAAAATACAAATCTCAGTATAGTTTAAAAAGAAAGGTAGAGGAAAATGAAGGTTATTAGACTTAGTGGAAAGATGTTGCATATAATGGTTTATTGCCTCTGTGTCCAAAACCTTGATATAATTGTGTTATATAGCAGAGAAATTCTATGAGTGACTTAGAAACCTCTCTTAGTTGCTAAAAGTGACATATAAATAGTAAAATATATAATTTTTCTGGAAAATCAGTTTTTAAAGACTATAAAACACATTTAAAATGTATGGTACTGTATACATGTAAAAAGTCTACTTTATTTATGTTAACTGACATGATTACATTGTTTTCTTTAAAACAGTTATTTTCAACTGAAAATTATCCAAGTTTTTGTTTTATTTCATTACTTCATTATTATTCAACTTCATTTTCTGGTAGATGACTTACATAATTCATATATCTTGATAGTATTGCTAAATACTAGATGGTTAAGAAAATTAGTTATATTCGTCTATATTTTACAGTCAACACTTAGGACACCAGAGGCTGCATGTGATCTAGCAGGTGCCACTTTTATGTAGCAATTCTTCCTGAAGGCTTGGACTTGAGAAGGAGGACCTATTTAAACACAGCTCAAAATTTAAAACAATTCATTTGTGTTTTCTGCTTGACGAAGAGCAACGATGAAAGTGTACATGATTTCTGATTTCAGAAAGGAAGGCTCCATAGTCATTCTATACTCCATTACAGGAGGCCTTGGCAGTCTTACATATTTGCAAGTGTGCTATGTGCAGTTACAGGAGCTGGGGTGTGCTAATGCTGTTTGATGAACAAGAGATAGAGCAGGGTACTATGTTTAGACGCTTTAAGGCAAGACTTTGAAGAAGACAAGCAGGTAGCCAAACCAGACAGATGACCACCCCTGGTTTAAGTGGAAGGAATGTCTAAAATGGGCTAAAGTTGCATAATGGAAGATTAATTGACAAAGCTTAATTCAAGACTATGATCCAATACACTGGGGTAAAAAAGGTCAAAGCTACTGGCAGGTTGAAGTCCATTGGCTTTGTCAGCAAGGTTGGGCCTAGGAAGGCAAGGTAATTATCCGATGAGATCAAGGTGTACTGAGGCGTACTTGCTGCATAAATCAGCCTGGACAGTAGGACCAGGGGTCCAGCTCTCAGATATAAGCAGTCCTCAGAGGTTATTTTGATAAGAGGTCACATTTATCTGGGTCCTTTTCTCCATTTGGCAGTTTTAAGTCTTCCATGTTAGTCAGCAGTGATGTTTGCACATCAGCACTCCCACAGCTTTGCCTGTGGATACAGTCAGTAGGTATAGGTTCACATTCCCATGCCCCATTTCTCCTTTTGTTAGATGGAGGTGGTCCTCGTGGAGACCTCAGGAGGAACTGGCCAAGAGGCCAGGGGCTCTTAATTCCTTTTGGCTTCCTTTAGCTGGCTCTGCTTCAGCCTCATCCTGGGCAAAGAGCCCGGTCTATAAAGCCTGACGGTTTCTTGGGGTTTAGTAGAGCAGTGGCTATTAAAAGTCTTAGAAGGAGTGCCACATTGGTACAATTATTTAAAATGCTACGTGAACTTTAGCAATACTTATGTTGAGATGTTGAGAATGGAACTTCAGAGGTGGACTGAGAATGGTATATTCACAACCAAGGGGATATACTGAGGAATATTCATTTGCACTATCATATCTTTACCAAAGCCTTTATGATTATTACAGTCTGATCTTAGGTTCCTAAAAGTTCCTGGAGGGGGAGTCAGATGATACAGCAATCTTATTTTCCTGTGTTGTCTGGTTATAAAATATCAGCTTCGAAATTCTTAAAATTGAAATGAGACTGGGCAGTTTTGCTTATTATAATCACTGGGGGGAAGATATCAGTATGTGAGTTTCTCACAGTATACAGGGCAAAACCCTGAAAAAGATGGGGATATGGCTTAGTGGTAAGAGGATCCCTGTGGGAGCAGATCAGATTTAGTCCAGATCCTTAGAATCCATGTGAAAAGTACATGTGGCCCTATGTACTTGTGCCCCAGTGCTGTACGGCGGGTGGGGGGCAGTGGAGACAGAAACCAGTCTAGCGGAAAGGCAGGGAGATCCAGGTTCAGTGAGAGACACTTTTCTAAGGGCATAGAGTGAGAGCAATAGAGAATGATTACCAATGTCCTCCTTACAGTGGAGCATCATATGTACATGTGCATAGCTCAGACAGAACACACATGCATACCACACACATACACACCAAAGGATTTCTAGACCCAGGAGTGACAGGACTGTGGTGGTCTCTTGTTGGTTTCCAGGTGCAATCCTAATAACTATGCCCATCTCTTCTCCTTAGACCCATTCAAGTGTACCTGATGCTATAGTTCATTGACCATCTGCTTTCCTCAGACTCTTCACAGAAGTTCTCAAAAATTTAAATCTCCCCCTCTTTACATGATGATTCTGTATCTCTGCTTGCACCATTCTCCTTTCTCCCTTTTTAAAAAATATTTCTCTCTTTTCCAAAGAGGACACGTGTTTGGCTTCCATGAGACTGTGTTCTCCTTCCACGCCGTCCTGCACCCTGCATTTCTGTGCTGTCCTACCTTATCCTTCCTCAGGCTACAAGTTACAGTTTGGATCTGGAATTTCCCCTAAGGAACCATGTGTTAAAAGTCAGACCCTGACACTACTGCAAGATTGTGGAACCATTGGTAGGGACTGGAGCCTGGGGGAGAAGTTAGGGAAGTTGACCATAGATGTGCCCTTCCAAGTGACATGCTGCACAGGTATAAAGCAGTGGTGCCAAGTCACTATGGACTCCAATGGCCCCTTTCCTCCTTTTGTGTTTGAGTGCTCCAAAAAGGAAAGGAAACGTGGAACATTTGTAGCCCCTGGAATGTCCGCCCCTGCCATTCTTTAGTTTGGAGCTTGGTATCTATAGCTGCCACTGGCTCTGTTTCATTACCATAAATGATCTTCCATGTTCCTCAAAATCCAGTTTGTACTTGCTAAGTGTGGCTGTCACTTACTCTTAAGGTTGCTTGAACTTCTCTGCAAGTCAGTCCTTCACAAACCATCATTTAGATTGCTCTTGCTTCAGTTTATCTCTTGATTTCCCACAGCAGACACATCAAATAAATGTCTAAATTCCCCCAAACTCCAATCTACTATTTCATTGTCTGCATATGTCCAGCACTGTGACTGTTCCATGTCTGGGCTCCTTCCCCTCACCCCCTCCATACACTGACGTTAGACACTGGCCCTCCTCCACCACTCCCAAGTTGACCACAATGAAATCCAAGACATCTTGTGTTCTCTCTCTCTCCCTCCTCTCCCTCTCCCCCTCCCTCTCCCTCCCTCCTCTCCCTCTTCCCCTCCCTCTCCCTCTTCCCCTCCCTCTCCCTCGCTCTCTCTCCCTCTCCTTCTCCCTCTCCTTCTCCCCTTCCCCTCCCTCCCTCTCTCCCTCCCTCTGTCCCTCCCTCTCTCTATCCTCCTTTGTCCCCCTGTCTCTCTTGTCCCCTCTCTCCCCCCTCTTGATCTTGTGCTTGCTTCATGCTATACAGGTATTCAACCACCATGCACGCTCTAAACCCTGACTTTTTTTTTTTTTTCATATTTTATTTACATTTCAAATGTTTCGGATCTCCCCTTCGGAACCTCCCCATTCCCTCCGCCTTCCCCCTGCCAATATGGGGATATTCTCCAACCCACCCTCCCACCCACCCACCCACTCTTGTCTTTCCTCTTTGTCATTCTCCTATACTGGGGGATCTAACACCCTCAGGCACAAGAGCCTCTCCTCCCCCTGACAGATAACAAGACCCTCCTCTGCCCCATTTGTGGCCAGCACCATGGGTATTTTTTAGTTGGTGGATCAGTCTCCAGAAGTATTGGGGGGTCAGGCCAGTTGCCACTGTGGCTGCACACTCCCTTAGCTCCTTCAGTCCTTTCTCCAAGCCCTCCATTTGGGACATCACACTCAGAACTACTGTTGCTGCAAAGTGAATCTTGGGTATTTCAAACTTTTGGGCTAATAACCTCTTAACAGTGAGTACATACTATGTTCATTCTTTTGTGACTGCGTTACCTCACTCAGGATGATATTGTCAAGATCCATCCATTTGTCTACAAATTTCATGAAGTCATTGTTTTTAATAGCTGAGTAGTATTCCATTGTGTAAATGTACCACATTTTCTGTATCCATTCCTCTGTGGAGGGACATCTGGGTTGTTTCCAGCTTCTGGCTATTATAAATATGGCTGCTATGAACATAGTGGAACATGTGTCTTTATTACATGCTGGAGCATCTTCTGGGTATATGCCCAGGAATGGAATAGCTGGGTCCTCAGGTAGTATTATGTTCATTTTTCAGAGGGTCCTCCAAACTGATTTCCAGAGAGGTTGTATCATCTTGCATTCCCACCAGCAATGGAGGAGTGTTCCTCTTTCTCCACATCCTCGCCAACATCTGCTATCATCTGAGTTTTTGATCTCAGCCATTCTGACTAGTGTGAGGTGAAATCTCAGGGTTGTTTTGATTTGCATTTCCCTGATGACTAAGGATGCTGAACATTTCTTTAGGTGCTTCTCGGCCATTTGAGTTTCCTCAGTTGAGAATTCTCTGTTTAGCTCACTTCCCCATTTTTTGATAGGGTTATTTGGATCTCTGGCATCTAGCTTCTTGAGTTCTTTGTATACATTGGATATTAGCCCTCTATCAGATGTAGGATTGGTAAAGATCTTTTCCCAATTTGTAGGTTGCTGTTTTGCACTATTCACAGTGTCCTTTGCCTTACAGAAGCTTTGTAATTTTATGAGGTCCCATCTGTCAATTCTTGATCTTAGAGCACAAGCCATTGGTGTTCTGTTCAAGAACAATTCCCCTGTGCCCAAGTGTTCGAGATTCTTCCCCACTTCCTCTTCTATTAGATTCAGTGTATCTGGTTTTATGTGAAGGTTCTTGATCCACTTGGACTTGAGCTTTGAACAGGGAGATAGGAATGGATCAATTCGCAATCTTCTACATGTAGACCGCCAGTTGATCCAGCACCATTTGTTGAAGATGCTGTTTTTTTCCACTGTATTGTTTTAGCTCCTTTGTCGAAGATCAAGTGACCATATGTGTATGGGTTCATTTCTGGGTCTTCGATTCTATTCCATTGATCTACCTGCCTGTCACTGTACCAATACCATGCAGTTTTTATCACTACTGCTCTGTAGTACAGCTTGAGGTCAGGGAGGCTGATTCCCCCAGGAGACCTTTTATTGTTGAGGATAGTTTTTGCTATCCTGGGTTTTTTGTTATTCCATATGAATTTGAGAATTGCTCTTTCTATGTCTATGAAGAATTGAGTTGGGATTTTGATGGGGATAGCATTGAATCTGTAGATTGCTTTCGGCAGGATGGCCATTTTAACTATGTTAATCATTTGATGATCGTTTTTATATGTGACAATCTCCATGACTAGCCTAACAACTCATAAGAGCAAAGGCTGCTTTTACCTTATTATTTGTGTATAGCATCTCGTACAGTGCTTTGAAGGTATTCACTAAAGGTTGGCTGGGGTTGGAACTTAGTGGCAAAACTCTTGCTTTGCATGAGTGAGGCTCTGAGTTAAATCTCCAGCACTGCAAAAAATGTTGTGCAATGAACAAGTGTGAGTGATCTGAAATTCCTTTGTGAATGCACAGTATATGCTAGTCCAGCGGTTCTCAACCTATGGGGTGTGACCTCTTTGGGGGTTGCATATAAGATATTTACATTATGATTTATAACACTAGCAAAATTATAGTTCTGAAGTAGCAACAAAAATAAATGTATGGTGTGATCACCACAATATGAGGGAAATATTAAAGGGCCACAGCATTAAGAAGGTTGAGAACCCATGCAGACAGTGCTTAGAATAGCTAGTGATGCTAAACAAGCTTCTTTCCTATTTTTTTTTTTTGAAACAGTGGCTTACACTGAAAGCTCAGGCTAGCCTTGAACTCTCAGCTATTCTATTCCAGTCTCCTGAGTGCTAGGACTGCAAGGATACCCCATCGTGCCCAGCTTTAAACAAGGTGCCCCCTTTTGTATGAGTGCTGTTCTGTAGCTGCCATCTACAGTCTTCTCACTTAATGTTTAGCACCATTTCCTGTAACCCACGTTGCAAAACTCCACTTTCCCGATCCTGTTTGGAGCATAGACTCTGAGTCACCTAGTCTGGTAAGTCTCCTTCAGAGATTTAAAGTATTTCCTTTAATTCATCTTAGCTTTTAGCATACTAATAGATGCTTCCATTTTGAACAATATTTCCCAGTCAGCCTTCCTGTAGCTCACTATCGTCTAATAAAAGATATTCAGATGAAAAAGAAACAACTACAAGATTTTCCACACTTAGGTGAGTTCTTCCTGGGTGAGTCAGGTTAAGCTCACAGAGCTCATAGATCTCAGAAGACTAGACCTCAGCACCTGATTGGGGTTTACATTATATTTCCATTGCACATCAGCAGCAAGACCACTCATGTGTAGAGACTCAGTGGCTCAAGCTGATGCAGTCTTGAGAGATGATGGAGAGAGCTTTAAAGTACTTGCCTTGGCCAGGAAGTCACCCATTTGCTGGGTTTGTATAAGTGTCTCTGTAGGCCCACATGCTAAAAGCTTGTTCCTTAACATATTATGCTGCTGAGAGAAGGTGGAGCCTTTTGCAGGTGGAACATAATGGATGAGGTTAGGCCATCAGGGTTGTGTCCATTGTGAAGATATTGACATATCTTTGTCTTCCTCTTCATTCACAGCATCTCAGTGAGTAGCTCACTCTCACTTGCCCTCCCATGGTGGTGTGCTGGCAAGCCACAGGCCCAAGGCAACTATAAGCCCAAATCAGCATCCTTTCCTTTGATTATCTGCAGCATTTTGTCATGGTGGTAGAAAACTAACACACATGTCATTTCTGCTCCCTACATAGTGGTTACAGTATCGTATGATAGCACCCCATCACAAAAGGCAGGAAATAAAAAGGTTCACAGGACTGGACATTCTTGGTCTACAACACCAATAACTGCCCATCATAGCATCTGTGTCCTTTATGGTTTTTACTAGCTCAGTTTTGAGTTAAACTTCCCGTGTGATGGTTAATATTGTCAACTTGTTAGTATCTAAAGTCATTTAGAACCCAAACCAGTGGGTGTTTCTGTGAGCAATTTTCTTTATTAGATTAACTGAGGTGGGAAGATCCACCCTGACTGTGAGCAGCATCATTCCATTGTGGGTTGTAAAGCAAACTGTGGCCCTGCTTAGCTTGAGCTACACACATATTCCTTCCTAGCATCTGGGACTATCACCTGCACTGTGCTGCATGGAAACCTCTCCTTGAGCAAAACAACTGGTCACTCTTCCCTAATAACATTTAGAATCTCATAGTAACTACATGTTGGTCAAACACATCCTGGAATGTATCTGGGAACTGAGGACAGCTGGCCAGTTCAGTCTAGACTAGTTTTGGGTCCCTTAGTGTAGTATGGAAAACTGTGTCCTGTTAGTGAATCTTTATAAAAGTAATCCCTATTGTCACCTTATATGTAGCATGACTAGGTGATCATGATTAAAATTAAGTGCCTCATGGGAAAGAATATGCACGTGAAAAGTAAGCAAAGGCCCAAAGCTATCAATCAATAAAGCAAGCAAGCAAGTAAGCAAGCAAGCAAGCAAGCAAGCAAGCAAGCAAGCAAGCAAGCAAGCAAGCAGATATCTTAGTTAAGGTTTTATTGCTGTGAAGAGACACCATGACCAAGACAACTCTTATAAAGGACAACATTTAGCTAGGGCTAGCTTGCAGTTTCAGAGGTTCAGTCTATTATCATCATGGCAGGAAGTATGGCAGTGTCCAGGCAGACTTGATGGCAGAGAAGGGGATGAGAATTCTGCATCTTGATCTGAAGGTAACCAAGAAAGATCATTACTTCTGCAGGCAGCGGGGGTGGGTGTGTGTGGGGGGGGGGGGGCGCGGGGGAGTCTCTTCTTCACTGGGTGGAGCTTCAAGGCCTACCACACAATGATGCACTTCCTCCAACAAGGCCACACCTACTCTTACAAGGCCACATTTTCCAATAATGCCACTCCCTGGGCCAAGTATATTCTATGGGGGACAAACCTATTCAAACCACTACAGCAAACAAGCAAGCAAGCAAACAAACAAAAACAATTACCTACCATCCACCCTTTGTGCCAAACTTACCCTCTTGGAGCCACAGTAACCAAGGGCTCTTAAGCAAATCTTCCTTAGCCTACTGTCCCTTTCAGGGTATCCACTCTTTGCTTATGAATGGGTCCTTTCTTATTTTTAACATGATGCCAAGCATCTGGAAAATGAGATCATGGAGTCCTGGAATGAATGAGAAGGAGAAAACTAGCCCCTGCATCATTCTTTCTGACAGGACGAAGTGTGATTGGATATCTCATGTCCCTGTTTACTGCCACAGTGAACCACATCCTCTACCTGTCAATCACAATAAACTTTACATTGCTTTGATCCATGTTTTGTCACATCAATGAGAAAAGAACAATTCAGTCAACTTTGACCATTATGGCATTCATTCAAAGACAGCAAATATATATTTCTTACTGGCTCTATTTGACACTGTTATAGAACTGAGGAAACAACTGTGAGCAGGCTCCAGGGAGGGAGACAGATGCTGAGCAGTAAAGTTCATGGCAGGACAGGATGGCAGAGGGCAAGCACCAATCCCCACACCGCTAGCTAGTGCTAGCCCAGTCTGGTCTGTGTGTATGCCAGCTAGCAAGAGAGGGAGCAAGTGAGTCAGGAAGGAGGGGAATGGGGGGGAGCAGAGGAGGGGAAGGAAGGAGGAGAGGAGAGGAGAAAAAGAGGGAGTGATAAGGAGAGAGAAGGAAGGAGGAGGAAGGAAGAGAGTGGAAAGGTCACAGAGAAAAGGAAATATGGCGAGAGGTAAGGGAGAGAAGTGGGGAGGAAAGAAAGAGGAAGGGAGGGGCAGAAAGACAGAAAGGGAGGGAAGGAGTGGAAGTGGGAGAGAGGGAGGGAGAGATGGAGAGAAGCAGGGAAAGAGATGGAGGGAGGGAGAGAGAGAAGACAGGAATGGAGGGAAGGGGTGGAGGTGGGAGTGAGAGAGGGAGATAGAGTGAGGAATGGAGAGAGAGGCAGAGGCTGGGGGTAGGGGAGAGCCCATACACAAGCACACCAGAGCTACTGCCTTGAGAAACAAGCAAAGGAGATCAATGTGCAGTGATGGCAGTGGACAGGTGTCCCAGGGAGAAGTGAACAGGGGAGAGACACTCTCTGAGCTCTGGGGACAGAGGTCACTTACAAATGAGGCTAAAGGAACAGGTGAGCCCAAGGAAGGGTGCCCCCCTCCTCAAATGCATGTCTCTGAGCTCAGTATGTCTTTCAAGCAGTTTCCCCTTCCTCCTGTTGTCTACCTTTTACAGTGGAATCATCATTTCTAGTCCATACAAATACAGGTTTCTCTGTGAAAGTGTCCTTATTTCTGACACTCAGAAAAATCATCTGTTCCTACATTTGACTGCTTACGTAGCATCTTTCTTGCCTTTTTTATGAGTGTCTCTTGGTCTTGTGTTAAAGTGGCATCTGCCTTTGGACACCATGAGCTCCTTGAAGGATACGGAGTCATTCAGCTTCCTTCTAGCTGTCTTCCCAGCATCTCTTGCTGGGCACAGTCAGGTGCACAGATCACATCTCCATAGAGCCTTAGCAAACACTGAAATTAGTATGCAGCAATGAAGATAAATACCTTTATTTTTTCAATAAGAAAACATTTTTAGTTAATGAGATTATTAAATGTACTTACTTGGGGGCTCATTTTTGTTTGGGGTACTTAAGAACACGTTGAAAATATGTCACTGGGGTAAGCTTTGATATTTTAAACAAATGTATAAATAAATAAGTAAATAAATAAAGCCATCAGTTGGAAGTTAGGACTTTTAAATTTAATTTTGTGGGAACTCTAGGTGCTATAGTAAAGTATTTTCCTTATAGATTTACTTGCTAATTATATTTTTATGTAGCTAAAGATAGAGTCAGGTGTTTTGTGTATGCACATGGATGCCCTTTATAAGTAGTTATGTTATTAAATAAATAAATTTTATGAAAATTATTTTCTACATGTCTAACTTTAGCATTCTCTTAAAAAGTTCAAATGAAAAATAAAACAATAAGAAAACCAAACCCTTCTTTCCCAAGTAAGTTAATTAGCATCATATAGTAGGTTTTTTTAAGATAAAGTGATGGATATCTGGATAAACTGTCCTGAATAAGACTGGAGGAATCTGAAATGTGTCCCCCTAAAATACACTAAAGGGGCATTATTATTAGTTCTGAGAAGCTGTGCACATGGCATATCTGTGAAGAGTGACCCTTCAGAGCTGGACTGGAGCTCAGAAATAGCGTGTTTGCCTAGTGTGCCAGGGCCATGGTTTGATTGCCAAGGTGGAGATTTGGACTTGCCAAATAATCTACATTAGTAAAACTGTCTATGAGTCACATGACATTCATTTCCTACCAAAATCTACATTTACCACCTTCTAGAGAGCCAGGCCTGCCTTTCCCTTACATCTCAGTCTGTTAGGTCAGCTCTAATCGCCTGGTGGACATTGTTCTCACCTCAACCAAAGCAAACTTATTATATTCAGCTGCTATTCTGGCTCTATTTTTTTTTGTGATAGTCAATATTTGAATAAAGTATATTTCCCCTAAGATTGCCATTATCCCATAAAGTATTCAGCCTCAGAAGAAGTCTGATCCTGCACAAATGATACTCAAATACAGATTCTTTCCAAAGATGGTTGCATAGCATAGCCAGAACAGCATCCTGAAGTTTGTGCCATTCAAACTCAGACATTTCTTAGCCTAATAACTTAAAGCAGTATGTTTATCCTCTGGGGCAGGGGTTCCTTCCTGGTCTTCACCCTGCCTGCTTGTTACTTGGCATTCATTTGTAGGGGGTCTAGGTTGGAGCTCCTTCTATTATCTGCTACTACACTAGTTACCTGGTATCACTCTAGCTAGGTGTTCATGACCAGCCTGCTTTAATCAACAGGAGTAACCAGCACTAGTGGCCTGAGGTGCTGAGTTTAAATATTACTTCAGAACACAATCACTTTAAAATTGATGAGCACCGTTAGTATTTGTATAATCTTGGAATCTGTGACAGAACTTTTAAGTCCTAGGAAATATATAAATCTAAGATTACAGTTTCTGGTTTTATTAAGTAGAGAAACTGTGTCCATCGTGTTTTCAGTGTGGTCAACACTGTCATCACTGTCCCCTGCCCTCTACAATACCCCTCCTCACCACGCTCAAATTATCCTGAGGACAAAGGGCATGATTTGGAATTCCTCTTAGTAGCCTCGCCATGCATCTGGTCGTGACATTTCATCTGTGTGCTAAGAAGGGCACTCAGGCCGCCTCTCATGGAGGTGCTTAGTGCTTGGTTAGGCTGATCGCCAAAGCTGGAGGAGCTCATTTACATTCTGGACAAGTCAACCTGAAGAGAGAGCGAATCTATCCCTTAGAGCATTTGGAGACTTCACAGAAAAGGAAAGGTTAAGAATGGTTCTAACTGTTTTGAGCCAGTCATCACCAGCTCTAGTCAAGAATAGACCTGACCTTCACTATAATGTTGTGAGATTGAGCTTCATCGATTCCTTCCTACTGCGGGCTTCTATGGAAATCTGCATTCTCCTTTTCATTTAATATCTCCTGAAGACTATCTAATGCATTTGGTAGGTTTTGATTTTGTGTAAAATTTATCAAACACGAACAGGAAGTTCTCTTTTCAGTTTAGTTTCTAATGAATTCTGAAGCCAACTTTAGAACAACAAAGGTCTGCATTGTGTGCAGGTCAGCCCCAACACTTTTCTATAACATTGAGGTATGTCTCTATTTTGAAACAAAAATTTTAAAGAATTTTTAATAGCCATGCCATTCTATACGTATTTGCTTTTAATTTATTTACTTTTTTCATGTAACTCAAGAATCTTTTAGTCAGTGTTAATGTGCAAATGAAAATACCTCTTCATTTTTGGGGATGAAAAGTAATAAATGCCAAGACTTTCTAGGTAATTATTTGTACCCACAATATGTAACTGTGTGCTGGGGACTGACTGACTCTCTCTCTCTCTCTCTCTCTCTCTCTCTCTCTGTCTCTCTCTCTGTCTCTGTGTGTGTGTGTGAAAGAGACAGTGTGAGTGATTTAACATTCCAGCCCTGTCATATGGTATTAAATGAGCTTGTGAGTTTCACTGCCTTGTTTAGGAAAGGGCTGCTATCGCACTACCCAGACATGCGGGTAGCTGATTGGCTCCTTGCCTGTCTTTTCTCCTTGGTCACTGCTTGCCTGTGTCCACCGTTCACCTGCTTGGACTCAATTCCAGAAACCGTCCAACAGTGCTTCTCTTATTCTTTCATTACCTCCAAACCCGTTCCTTCCCTTCTTTTGCTTCTTATTGAACCTAACTCCACCATTTCTTTACTTAGTTCCGAAGGTGCAACTCAGGGCCTGGTGCACAATAAGCACTGTCTCTACCTTTGAGATGCACCTTTGCTATGTCTGGCTAGGTAAGCTCTGTTGTAGTATGTATTTAATCTTTATGGGGGTGTGGGTTCTACCCTGATTTTGATCATTCAGTTCCCAGATAAAAGACACACAGCCTTTATATTTATGATAATCTTTTAATGCACTAGAGCTGAGCATATAGCTTACCCTCTACGCTATTATGTCTTCTTTCCTGCCAACAATTTCACAATATGATTGCCATGTTCCAGTCTGGATTGCTCTTCCCTCCCTCCAATTGGCCAGCTCTCATGGCCATGCTTTCAAGATTCTTACCCCATGGTGTCTTCTCCTCTCTCCACCTTGTTCACCTTCCTCAGACCCCAAGTCTGGTAACCAAAACCTCTGCCTACCTCCTACCCAGCTATAGCTGTTGGCATCTTTATTTATCAATCAGGGCTACCTTGGAGGGCAAGGTTTACATAGGTCCCTTGGGATCCAATACCCTCCTCTGGCCCCTTTGGAAACTTGGTGCTATTCATACTTGTGTATGCAGAAATGCCATTCATACAAATATAGAAATACAATGAATTTTTAAAGCCATTTAGACTTTGACAGTGTATGTTAACAGGGCCTGAGCATGTATTGAGCTAATCAGTTCAATCAGTAGGAATCATTTATTGAAATGATTTGGTGATGGGTTTTCAGCACTTATTCACTTGTTCTTCTTGCCAAGATACTTGTGCTTCTGGGTGGGAGGATACCACACAGTGATGAAAGAATTTGATACAGTCACAGGAATTGAGGTTAGATTCAAGCCCAGGCAATCCAGCTCACAGACCTATGGCTTGACCCCTGCCATGTATCGCTCTTCCATATCAAGGGAATGCCTGTCAGTCTTGCTCTCTGTAAGCAAAAAATACTCTGCTTTGCACTAGCTGTTTTTATAAAGTTAGACATTGATGCTTGCAAAGTATAAATAAGATGGGACCTATATGTGGGTTTGGCACTTTGTTCTGATATGAACTGATATATTTGAAGTGGTTCTTATTTATTTATTTTTTTAATAAAAAGCACACACACACACACACACACACACACGTGCATACTGCCCAAGAAAGCTGCAAGAGGGTGGTCAGAATCCTAGGAATTGAAGTTACAGACTTTAAATGGTTGTTGGTTGTTAGCTGCCATGTGAGTGCTGGGAACCAAACTAAGCTCCTTTGCAAAAGCAGCAAATGCTCTTCTCTGCTTAAATATCTCTGTATTCCAAATGGCTCATAGTTTTAAGGGGAAGGATATCTAGATGAGTTTGATGCTACTTTAAGCAAATAGAACACTGAAATTTAAAGCATTCATGTCTCTGGTGTGGTATTTCTAGCACAGGAGGAAATGAAAATAAGCTCGGGAGGTTCTGTAGTAACTGAAATCCACAAGCTCACATATCTTTATATATAATTGCAGTCATGGGACTGGAGAGATAGCTCAGCAGGTAAGGGAACTTTCCATGATGCCTGATGACTTGAATTCAACCTTCTGAACACATGGTGGGAAGAGAGAACCAACCAGTAGTTTTTCAACCTCCACAGCATGTTAGCATATGCACGTGTGCGTGCGCACACACACACACACACACACACACCCCACAGGAGTTTAAAACTGTCAAAAATTTTAATTCCAACATTATGGAAGTCTGCTTCATATCAGCCCCATACTCATTCAGTTTTCTTATTAGTTCACATTCCACTTGTTTGAATGTATAAAAGAAAAAAGTCAGTTTAAATTAGTAGTCATCAGTTACAAAAGAAATAGTAACATAAAAAATAAGTTCTCTTATTTAAAATGAATCTCTTATTAAAATAACATATTTAGAAATTTCTCCTAAATGTGACCTTTGTAATCCCAGTTACTGGGGATCTGACACCTCTTCTGGTCTTTGTGGGCACTTTCACACACATGGTACATACTCTGTATATAAAGATATACTCAGGGACACATGTATAAACCTTAAAAAAAAGAGGCATCTGGGGTCTGACTGAGAGCCAACCCCATCTCTAGTGACTCCAAGGCGCTGATGTTTTCTCAGATCCTGGATGCCAGGAAATATCAACATCCATAGCTAACACACATTCAAAAGAACATGCAAGCACTCCTGTGGACTTCCTGACAAAAACCACTACCTGAAGCTCTGCATGGATAAACATAAACCCATGCTGATGTGCATCTGAAAAATCAAGTTCTGTTTTACTACACGTGTCAATACCATGACAAAGGCAGAGGACATCAGCAAAATGTAACGATGGATGGCAAGGCACCATTTGGATTGTGTTTCCTACAAAGGCCATTACTACAACAATCAGGAAATTGTTGATAGTTCTCTGACTTTGATAATTATAACAGTGTAATTATATACAGTGCAGGGTTGAGGGGCAAGGGGACATCAAAGCTACAACTCACTAATAGGTTGGAAAAATGTGTGTGCACACGTGTCCATATTTTTTATATATATATGAAGGGTAAAGCAAGATTTGGAAAATTTGGCTGAAGATGTGGGAATTCTTTGGACATTTTTTCCAAATATTTTAGAGATCTATTATGAAAATTAAGGATTTAAAAAGTATCTTCCTTTGTCTATTGATTGGGTCCTTTCCATTTTAGGGTTGAACATCTTGAGTGAGGTCAGCTTGGCATTCATTTCATGGGCTGTGTTTCTGAGTTAAGTATTTAGCTGCTACAGTGGCCAGGACTTGGAAAAATGGTCTACCTAGGGAGCCCCAGTGGTCTCTTCTGGCAGTGTCTCAGAAGCATACAGCTCACAGCCACCATACTCTAAGAAACAGAGAGGGCAACAGAACACCCACCCAACAAACACGAAAGCTGATATCAGCATCTAGAATTATAATCAGCCCAAACGCAGATGTCTGTACACCTGGGCTTTGTGTAGAATCACAATAACAGCCAGGACATTATATCTCTATTAAAGCAAAGCAGTCCTACTACAGTAGACCCTGAGAAATGCAATTTAGCCAAAGCCCAAGACAGGGACTTCGAAATAGCGATAATAAATATGCTATAAGTTTTTAAATCCATTAATCCATTAATGAAATTTATGAAACACAAAGCATAGAATGAAATAAATGTTCAAGACATGGCAGTGAAAAAAGAATCAATGAAGAAAACCCAAACGGAAAGAAAAATATAGGAAGTCAAATAGGATCTTCAGAGGCAAGCCTCAATAACAGAAGACAAGAGAAGAGAGAATCTTGAGCAACGAAGGTAAGATAGAAGAAATGGATACCTCAGTCAAAGAAAATCTGAAATCTAAAAAAAGACTCAATCTAAGAATAATAGGAATAAAGGAAGCATAAGAAACTCAGGTCAAAGGGACTAAGTACCTACATAAACAAAACAAAAACAAATGAACGAACAAACGAAATTCCTATTAGTAACTTAATTGAACCGAAAGCTCTATAATAAGAAGAAATAGCCCCCAAAGGAGAAGATGGCAATAAATAATCAAACTCAGGGTTGAAATCAATAAAATAGAAACAATTTACAAAGAATCAAAAGAACAAAGAATTGGTTCTTTGAGAAAATCAGTTAAGACTGACAAACCCCATAGCCAATTAACTAACAGACAGTGAAAGAAGATTCAAGTTAACAATCCCAACTCAATTGCATTTTTGGAGGTACTTTATCTTATGTTTTGTGACAGTATTCTTTTTAACTTTACAGGTTTTTGAATAAATATTACATATTTTGTGTTTTTATGGGATTCCTGTGTGTATGAAGGTGCATGTCTTTACATTTATGTGTGTCATGTGCTTTTTATTTGGCTTTTTCGCCTCTGTTTTGTCCCCTTCCAGTTTGTTTTTATCTTACCTATTATTATTTAGATGTTTGTTTTCTAAGGAAGACAGTAGGTTGTGGATCTTAGTAGGAGGGTAGTTGGGGCGGAGTTTGGGAGACTTTCTCTCTATCCCAGTAAAACCAACGCGTCAAAAGAGGACCAGTAGCCATCAGACAAATAGAAAAAGAACTACAAGTGACAGACGGTGTGGGAAAGAAGTACAGATTGATCGTGTTGAACCTCCAGGAAGGGCACAGTGCATGGCACAGAGCAGGTAGACCATAGGGAAAAGATGATCGTAGATGGATTGGTGGAAGATCATGCCTACCTCTTCTTCCTATTCGTTTGAGGCCGTGGGGTGGGGGTGTGCTCTAGTGAGAGTTACAATCATCTGTGAAGTGAACAAAGGAACAAAAGTGCAGCGACAGGGACAGATCGCTTATAGCAGACAGGTAGGGAGCAAAGGCCTCAGGCCTCAGCCTGGTCCAGGTTCCTTCATGGCAGATGGAGATCTCAACCTTAGCTGGGAACTTAAGACTTCTTAATTTTGTGGTGCGTGTGGCCTTTGTCCTGGGAATTTAATCAATTACATAATGCATTAGCACAGAAATTCAGGCGGTTCTCAGCACCCAGTGCCCAACCCGGCAGAGCCCCAGCAGTCTCCTTAGGCATCTCCCCCACCACCTTCGACTGAGCCTAGGTTCTGCGGCAAGTGCACCGCCCTGCAGAGCCATGAAGTTCCCTTTCTTTACTCTCCCTGGGCGGAAGGGACGCTTTACCAAAAACTACAACTTTGTGCGAAGCGAAGCTGGGACCTGACATCAAAGAAACTTGGTTTGTCTCCTGGTTTCCTGGAGGGCATTGGGTTTCTTGATGACCGTTGGAAGGCGCGTGCTCAACAGGCGCTGGAGCCTTGGAGCATCCAGACTGTAGGGTTCCGATCTTCTACGCTGGGGCACTGGACACACAGTGAGCAGTTCCAGTTCTCCGCGGGCCACCTGAGAGCACATGGATGCTTGTGTGTTTAAAACGTCAAAGATCAATTTAAATGGGATCTGCAAGCATTCGCGGAGCAGGCACTTTGGAGAATCAAAGCAAATTCTTTAGTAAGCTGAGGGCCAGGGTATTATTTCTGGTTAGAGCTGGTCTCACACAGAAGTTTTACAGAGGGCACTTCTCACCGCCAAGAAAGGTGCTCCATTCGTGGCAGGTGCAGGACCTTTCGCGTGGCCACGCCTCTGACATCTTTCCTGCAAGGTCTCCCTAGTGAAGCAGAGCGCGCTCGAGGAGAAGTCAGGGTGCAGAACGCCCGCGCCCAATCCGTGTTCTCCGGCCTGTGACCGCATTCGGCCCGCCCTCTGCACCTCTATAAGAGCCACAGCGAAGAGCGCAGCCGGAGCACCACCCCTCAAGCGCGCCACCTCCCCAGCTCCTCAAGCGCGGGTGCCACTGTTCCCACAGCTGACCGACACTACTTCCTCTCCTTGACCCCCTGCACTGGGTGGCTGAGCCAGGCCCTTGGCTTCTCCTCCTCTAGTCTCTTGCTCTCCCGGCTCTGGGCAGCCCCCGCGGTGCTCCGCAGGTGAGCAGCGCTGCAGCGCTGCGGTCCGGAGAGTTCACCTTGCACAGATCAGTTGCGGTCAGCACCGAAACTCTGGTCGCTGTAGGATGAAGAACCCAATGCTGGAAGCTGCGTCCCTCCTCCTGGAGAAGTTGCTCCTTATTTCCAACTTTAAACTCTTTAGCGTGTGCGCTCCGGGAGGAGGCACAGGGAAGAACCGTCCCTATGAAATCAGCTCTTTTCTCCGAGGCGACGTGTTGGAGGTGTCACGGACCCATTTTACCCACTATGGGATCTACCTGGGGGAAAACCGTGTCGCCCATCTAATGCCCGACATCCTGTTGGCCCTGACCAATGATAAGGAACTCACTCAGAAGGTGGTCTCCAACAAGCGACTCCTCCCGGGAGTCATTTGCAAGATCGCCAGTATCCGTGTGGACACAGTAGAGGACTTTGCCTATGGAGCAGACATCCTAGTCAATCATCTAGATGAGACTCTCAAGAAGAAGTCCTTGCTCAATGAGGAGGTGGCACGCAGAGCTGAGCAGCAGTTGGGGCTGACCCCATACAGCCTACTCTGGAACAACTGTGAACACTTTGTGACCTACTGCAGATATGGCTCTCGGATCAGCCCACAGGCTGAGAAGGTAGGAGAGACTTACAGGAGCTGGGGTCGGGATCCGGGAGCTTTTTGGACATCTCCTCCACCATACCATTCTTAGGAGTTGTAGATTAAGTAAGGAAAGCTCTGGTTTCTAGGGGAGATCTGGTAAACAAAAGGCAGCTTGCCTCGAAGGAAGGCTATTTCAAAAAGTGCAATAAAAAGGGTGTGGCCACACAGACTGCTTACAGAGATTCCAAAGTGCTGCCTGTTACTGCTGTACTAATCATCTTGGTCTGCACACACAAGGTAGTTCAAATGATCAGGGACAAGGGACTGAAGGACTTGGAACTTTTCCCATGAAGTGTAATTGGCAGCAAGGTGTCCAGTTTTCTCCTCTTCTATAAGCACAAAGTGAATTCCCTTTACTTAATAGGCTCAAGATTCCGGCTAGGAGACATTCCTGGTAGACACCTTTTATTTCTGTGTTTGACTTGGAGAGGTTTCTCCTTGGTGTGTAACTTCTTCCTACGTGACTTTAATCCCTATATCCTGTTCTCCTCCACTGTCGAGCATCTCCTAGCCATTAGTTCCAAAGGTAGGTTGGATTTTAAGTTCCCCAGAGATTTAAACAATTTATTTTTCTGGAAGTAATTTTTATGGCTACTTGGGGGTGGGAGGACACAAGTAGTAGAAAATGATTGTTATATAAGGCACACATCCAAAGGGAAAAAATAGATTAACTCACAAACGATAGTTTATGTTTTAATCCTGCATTTTCATTAGTAATTGGATGCTTTTCAGCCTTGACTATAATTAAGGGGGTATTAGCATCTGCTCTTCTTAATGGAATTCTGGTCAATCACATGATAAGTTTTGTGCTATTTTGTATGTTTAGATGCATTTTTGAACCAAATGAACAGGTCATCATAATCTACAACCTAGATTTAATTCATTTATACTTGGAGTATTTTTTTGACACAGCAGAGAATAAAGATATTGGGCTTTTATATGTAGGCATATTAATTTTCCGACAGATTTTAATTGAACCAGAATTAACTTATTCTAGGAATCGTTTTCTATGGTAAAGTAAAATACAACTAGGATACTATGCAATGATTGAGAATCTCCCCTCTAGCCCAGGCCTGTTTAGAGGGCAACTTCTGCACATTCACAAACACTGGCTCCAAAAGCATGCAAAAGGAGACACATCCGATTTAGTTAAGAACTAAGCCAATTATTGCTGTAAGGAAAATAGTTTTCCTATCCAAGTTAAGAGCTGCCCTTTCATAGCACCCATGTAGCATTGCATTACATATCTCAACAGAGAAAAGGGTACAAGTGCTTTGTACAAGCAGTAAACTACTAATCACACAAAGAACTAAGTGGGTAGTTTCTACTTTGGGGAAATGGTATGTTCCACTGCAGTGAAGAGTTATAATGAATGAAGCTTCATAGTCTCTAGGGAAAGTGAGTTTCTGTGTTTCCCTTCAAATGGCCTAACAAACAATCTAGCCCTGGCCTAGAAGATTAGATTTCCCCAGGGGAAAAAATATTCTCACCCAAATGTTCTAATTCTAAGAACATTCTTTTTAAGTAAAAGGGGCATTAGTTCTACATGTTTTTTAAAAAGATTTTTACATTTTTGCTTTAATTACATCTATATGTGCACAAGTGCAGATTCGCTTGGAGGTCAGAGACGTGGCATCCTGGGAGATGGAGTTTCGGGCAGGTTGGAAGCCATCCAGTCAGTGGTGGGGTGAAGGGGGACCACTGCAAGGGTAGCACATATTGTTAATGGCTAAGCCATTAACATCCATAATAATAATAAGCCATAATAATCCAGCTCCATGCTTTTGAATGTCTAGAAACATAAACTATTATTTGTTTCTGGGTCTGATTGTTGAAGTCTTCACAGCTATTGTATCTTACTTCAGCATGGCAAAGCCATCTCTTTTTAAATAAAGTTTTATAAAAAATTTCTTCAACACTTTCCCTTGGGTGAAAATTTCTTGGTATTAAAAGTGCACACAAGTAGGCCAGTGAGAAGAGTCAGTGGGTACGGGTAATTGTTGCTCAAATCTGATAACTGCAGTTTGATCTCTGAATCCCACAGTGGAAGGAGGGAACCAATTTCCAAGGTTGGCCTCTTGAATGCACACAGGTGTTATGGTACTGATATGAGTGTGTGCATGTGCAAATGTGTACAGACAAACACACACACACCTCTAATAAATAAGTTAAAATGTTCACTAGACAAGTCTTTGCATCTTTGAGAGAGTGCTCTGTTATTCTGTAAGTTGTTCTTTTTAATTAGTGACAATTTCATATATGTATACAATGTACATTGTTCACATACTCCTCTCACTAAAATTGCTTCCCTCCTCCAGTTGATCCATCTCTCCAAATTACCCTCCTAGTTTCGCCATGTTTTATGTCTGTGAGTCACTGAGTTTAGTTAGTGCCTTGGTCAGCGTTCTATGCTGTGAAGAGACACTGTGACCACAGCAACTCTTAGAAAGGGAATCACACAATTGGGCTTGCTTACAGTTTCAGAGCTTAGTCTAGTATTACTGAGGAGCAGAGCACAGTAGCAAGCAAGCAGACATGTTGCTGGAGAAGTAGTTAAAAGTTCTACAATCAGATCTGCAAGCAGAGGAAGAGTGAGCCACTAGGCCTGGCTTGGGCTTCTGAAACCTCAAAGCCCGCTCTCAGTGACACACTTCCTCCCACAGGGCCACACCTACTCCAACAAGGTCACCCCTCTTCTTCTTCAGCATTACATATAGGAGCCAATGAGGGACATTCTTATTAAGACCACCACAACAGTTAGGGTTGTTTGTATGAGTACAGGTTGGGGGTTAGTTACTGAAGAATGGGCAGCTAGTCAGTGAAAAATGGCCTCTCTCGCCTTCCATACCTATTAACTTTCCATTGTCTCCTTAGGAAGTGGTAGGACCTCCCAAGACCCTCTAAGACTTGCTCCTGTTCCATGCAGGAGTGGTATCCTGGATCAGTGAAAGCAGCTCCAGTGCAGGAAGCCATAGCTGCTGTGAGTTCACGGCTATGCTGTGACCAGGAGATAGCATTTACTCTTCCCACTCTACTCTTCCATTCTTCCTCCTCCCCTCTTCCAGCATTGCTTTTATACATGCTCAGAAATCATAAAGTTGAGGCATTTTACACTGACACTGAGCAGCACTATACTGTAAAATTTAAGTCCCGTTGTTTTTAACTTTTACTGTTATGCTTTTTCTACTAACAGGCTGTTGTCTGACTTGTTATTACCAGAATAAATGCAGATAGCTGCTTTTCAAGAGACTCAATTTTTACAAAAGTAAACCTGACACCTACTATACACTTCTTACTCTCTACTTAAAATAAAACCGAGTCTTCATGTAGCTAAGGCTGACCTCAGAATCTCAATCTAGCTGAGGATAACTTGGACTTCTGATCCTCCTATTTCTACCTCCCACAGTCATGCCTCACCACATCCAGTGTGTACAATGCTGGGGACCATACCTAGGGTTTCCTGCATTCTAGGCAAATCTTACCCACGGAGTTACATTTCCAGCCTTCCTGGGCTAATGGCCAAGTGGATAGATAGTAGGGGACTGAGATAAGGGAGGGAGAAAGAGAAAGCAAGAGAGTGAGGAAGACATAGAGGGAGAGACAAAGACAGAGACAGAGGTGCTTATTCATTTATACATGCATGTACATCTATACACAGAAGAGAGAGAAACAGGGTCTGTGGCCTAGGCTTGCCTCTAAATAGGTAAGAATGACCTTGACCTTCTGATGTTCCTACCTCTGACTCCCAAGTGCCAGCATTATAGGTTTGCCTAACCATACTTCATTTATGAGGTGCTGAGAATTAAACCCAGAGCTTCCTACATTGTAAGTAGTCACTGAGGAGCTTCATCTCACATCCTTATTCAGTTTAATTTTAACCACTTTCAGACAAAGCACTCATTACTCTATATCTTGTTAGTTAGGTACAAAGATCAGGTGTTTGTCCTACAAAGAATACTTTGATGGCTAATAGGCTATCGGACTTTTCTTTAGATAGTATGTAAATGTAAATATTATGTAAATTTACATATTAAGTTAATGTAGTATTATGTAAAATTATGAATAGAGACGATCTTACATTCACATAGTAGACTAAAATACATAGTCAAATTTGGTTTCATGATATTAGACATGCATCACTAGGTTATTTACTTGTGCATAGAATACATTTACACCAGTAATGGCATCCTATAGGACTACTCCTATATCTGTAGTTGGTCCTTATCTGAGAAGTCCCCATGAGGTCCTTGAATGTATTAAACTTGTTTATTGTATTCATCAATAATTTAGAAATTCAGCCAGGTACAGTGGTGTGCACTTTTGATCCCAGCCTCCTAGAGGCTGAGGCAGGAGCTACTTGGAATTCAAGGCCAGCCTATTTTATACAGAAAGTTCCAGACAACCAGAGATAATATAGTGAAAGCTTGTCTCAAAGCAAGGAAAACAAAGAATTTTAAAACCAGGCCTGTACTGTTTTCAGGATGGTTTAGCAGTTAAGATTTCATACAACTCTTGCAGAGGACCCAAGTTTTGTTCTCAGCACACACCTTGGGCAGATCACAACTGCCTGTGTCTCTAGCTCCAGATATATGTGGTGGTGGTGATGGTGGTGGTGGTGGTGGTGTGTGTGTGTGTGTGTGTGTGTGTGTGTGTGTGTGTGTGTGTTTTGTTTCTGATGCTCTGGCCTCCATGGGCACATGCACTCATGTGCACATTTATACACACACACACACACACACACACACACCCAGACACACACACACACACACACAATTAAAATAATTAAAATAAATCTTAGAAAGAAAAGACTTTAGAAACCTTCCCAGATCAGGGGAGCCCATTAAGCCCTGGAGTTCTGAGTCAAGTTGAGCAATAAAGCAAGACCTCATCTCATATACACTGCAATATTCTAGAAAAGGATCTTGAGTCTAGTATGAATAGCAAAACTCACATGAAAATGACAGTTGTTAAATTCTAGCAATGACAAAGATAACTGTCACAAAATACAGAAGTGATAATGATCACTGTAATATATTTATGCAATACATAGAAGAACACTGTGCTTTTTTAAAAAGATTTACTTATTTGTGTAAGCACACTGTCACTGTCTTCAGACACACCAGAAGAGGGCGTCAGATCCCATTACAGATGGTTGTGAGCCACCATGTGGTTCCTGGGAATTGAACTCGGGACCTCTGGAAGAGCAGTCAGTGCTCTTAACCACTGAGCCATCTCTCCAGGCCAAACACTCTTCTTTTACTTGAAAGATTTAGTTTATCTCCAGGGCTAACCTGGCATTCCAACAAAGAAGGCCTAGAGCAGTAAAATGCCTTATTTGATGGTGCACAACAGATATGACAGTCAGCACACCTAGATATAGGACACCGCTTCCAAGCGAAACTGCCTTTTATATGCAAAAGTGACACAGTTTAATGCATCCATTGGGGTGGGAAACATTTAATGTCTTTATTTCCAGGAATAATTATGTGACACATGACTGATGAAGGAGAGGATATGGCAACTCAGTGTGACTGTGTCTTGTGACACATGACCGATGAAGGAGAGGATATGGCAACTCAGTGTGACTGTGTCTTTAGACTTTAAGATTTATACAAAAATATGATTGGTATCATCAAATTCTAGAGTAGTGAAGTAGAAGAACTGGCTAATCTCTGTTCTTAGTAAACTTGAACTTAGAAAGGTTCTGCCTAGGTTAGATTAGAACATGTGAATTAGTATTAAGTTAATGTTGTTGATCTTTGGTGCTGAGTAACTTTTATGAGGTCCATTCTACAAGGTTTTTTGTATAAAATTCTATATATTATTTCATAAGTCACTTTCATGAAGTTCCCCTGGTGGACACAGAACAACTGGGAAGACTACTTGGTCTGTGGTATATGTGGTTCTTTTTGGTCATGTTCCTAACAGTCTTAACTCTTGTTTTCCAGTTTTATGACACTGTGAAGATAATCATTCGTGATCAGAGAAGCTGTTTTGTTTCAGCTGTCTTGGGATTAGCGTCTATTGTCTACATGGGCCTGGCATCATACATGACCTTTCCTGCAATCTGTATCCCATTCTGCTTGTGGATGATGTCTGGCTAGCTTCCAATCCGCATATGTATTTTGTGTGGAAATATGTTTATATTTATAGAGCACAAAACATTATAAGCATTGTTAAAATGTGGCCCATAACACTGTGTTCTAGATAAAAAAGTGATTAAGAATCATACAAAGTGCTTGCCATGTAAGCCAAACACAGTCTTTCCGAGTCCTCTCAGGCAGCTCTGCTGCAGAGCATCACGAGCCCCTGGAAGCATGACAGCCTGTCAGAGGTCAGCAGCCCCAGAGGAGTGGCACCTGAGGTGACAGCCACAGGAGTTTATGTAGCTTATTCTTTTCCTCCTGTAATCATTCTGCTGTTAGGCTTATCAGTTGAGATCACTAACTTTATTGTAATGTATTCTTATTTAATGACTGGTATTAAAATGAAAGTTTTCCCTCGTTTAGATGAATATATGTTTAAAAATTAGCTAAAAAGAAACCAAAGCTCACATTTTCTTTTGCCTTTCTTTATGTAACAATATAATCTTAAGTCAAGAATATTATTTTCATGTTTTGAGGCCAGTGGTGAGCTTACTGAGAGTAACTGGTCAGAAAGCATAGAAATGTAGAAACAGTGAGAATAGCTATTTATATTTATTTTTGAATAGCCTGATATTGTGTTTTCTTCTTTGCTTTTCATATGCCTGTATGACTACTTTCAAAAAGGTAAATGGATATAGGACTGAAATAATTCTGGTATTAGGTGTACATATGTGTCACCCAAATACACCAATATCTGCACTAACATAGATTGATAGGTAAACTATATTTCTGGTTGCTTTATTGCTATAATGAGGATCTACAAAAGTGACACAAAATCAAGTCCAGTGTCTTTTCCTGTGCCCTTGAATCTGTGTGTGTGTGTTTGTGTGTGTGTGTGTGTGTGCGCGCGCGCGCGCGCGCACGCGAGTATTTGTCCCTGGATAGTTACTTTTAAAGCTAAATTTACTAATGTCCTTTTTTAAAAAAAAGAAGTTGGATTTATTTTACAGTCAATTTTCCACTTTAAGCATCATTTATGAACATAATAGAGGTGTGTCACAGCAGTATATAAAACCTAAATAAAGAGAGCCAAAAAATTATTCTGAGAAAACTAGTAATGTCAAGCATTGGAGGTGTGTTCACTCATTCCACTGGGTGAGAGTCGAGACCTAGCAGTGTTAAAAACATGCCTCAAGACTGTCACTAAAGATGACACAGGTTGGAGTTACATTGCAGGTACTGAACTGTTTTATCAGAGGTGGTACATGCAATACCTGTACTAAGAAGGTTAGAGCAGCAGAGAACTCCAGGCCTGTGTGGGCTGGAGGACAACACTGTCTGTTCTGTTAACTGCCAAAAGTTACAAAACAGGTACGGAAGAGCTGACTCAACACTTAAGAGCTATTGCTACTCTGGAAGAGGACCAGGATTTATTTAGTTGCCAGCAGCTCCTGGTGGCTCATAACCTTCTGTAACTCCAATTCCAGAAGATTCCACACCCTCTTCTGGCCTCTACGTGCATAGCATATACATAGTAGACAAACATACACACAGGACACACACACACACACACACACAAATAAAAAATAAATCTTAAAAAAAAAAAAGAAAGAAAAAGAATCACAGAATAGCTAAGCATGTAATCCCAAGCCTTGGGATGTGGAGGCAGGAAGACTGGGAGTTAAAGACTAGCCTGCTCACACAGGGAGCATTGCCCAGAGGGGTTCAAGGCCAGTTTGCACTACACAGGTAGTTCAAGACCAGTCTGGGCTGCATGAGACCTAATCTCAAAACAACAAAGAATCATAGAACGGTGACTCTTATGGCAGAAAGGAGGATTTGTTTTAGTCAGTGATCCAACTGGAACAAACTAAAGAACAGATTTTAGTTTAACTGAGGTCTTATTACCCTATAACTTTAGTTGAAATATAATGATAATTACACTTTGTTTAATATTCAAATTAAATATTTAAGCAATTAAATGTTTTATATCAGTAAAATACTGAATGGAAAAATCAAAGAATATATGTGTTCTTTGGGCCTGTTCCAACCACCTAAATTACCTGAAGTATCTGTGCATCTGACAGGCATGTGTTAGTGCCTTTTTCCTCTTCACCATGGGAGTTGTTTACATGAATTCATGATAGCCTCCCTCCCCCAGACATCAGTAATGTAGGGAGTAGAAAATACTGTTTGAAATTAAATCTGTGTTCACAGACAGTCGTTCCTCCTTACATACTGTGGGAATTCTTGGGGCTGGAATTAACAGAAGTAATCATGACTCCCTTCATACCATTAGACCAAGACTTATTTGCCATTCATTGGATGCTCATTCTGTGCTAAGCGTTGAATTGCTGCAACTTCAGGTCCTGGTATTATTTTACATTTGTTTGAGACAGGGTCTCACACAATAGACTAGATTTGCCTAGAATGAATTCACTCATAGAGAGCTGTGTGCCTCTGCTTCCCAAGTGCTGGGATTAAAGGTGTGCTCACCACTCCTGGCCTAATATTACTTTTATCCAGCTATAACTGCATGTATATAGTGTGGTAGGAAATACAGAGAAAAGAGCAAGCAATTCTGCCTCAGGAGTCATGCATTTTACTTGGAGGAGGCAGTAACAAGCAGGAAGCTGACAGATTGTGAGGTAATCTTGTTACACTGACCTCATTCTACTGTCCTTGGGAAGAGAGGAAAAGAAGGAAGGGTCTATTTGGTAAACGTTACCCAACGCCAGAACTGTTGAACTTGTAGATGAGAGAATCTTTTGTTTTTTCCATGTGGTTAGTTGATTAACAACATAGAAATAAAGATGTCGGTTATGGAAGAAACTTTGGGCCAATCATTTGTTTCCTAACCAGAGGAGGCAGGTCATGAATCTCTCTAGACTATATCAGTCAAAGCTCATATTTATGGTCCAAGTTCATGATTAAAGTATTTTTGTTCTGTCTTGTACAGTGATTGCTAAGTCATGTCTGATGATGTTTCTCATCTCTTGATTTGTTCTTTGCATAGATGAAGGCCAGAGGACTTGCTGGTCCTCTGGTGACTTAATGCAAGCATCAGGGAGTAGGCTGTGTAGGGAATGAAATGATATATGAGATATGGGCTAAAAGATCTGCTCTAATAGTTGCACTGGAGTTTCTGTGATTGACAACTGAATAGAGCTAACTGCAGGCACACAGAGAGAAGGGACTAGTTTTAGTTGCTGAAACCAAAATCAGGCAGGGGGTACTGAGACTTAAATGATTGGGCAGGTTTTGGATAGGACATTCCACGCATGGGAACAGCATGGGGAATGAAGGGAAATTGCCTCCAACGTGTATCATGAATAGCTGTGAAGTATTCTAGGTCAGGCAAATGCAAGTGGTTTAGGGGCTGCAGAGCAAGGGTGGTGGCTAGACATGCAGAAACACAAAGCTGAGATGGTAGAAGTCTTTTGTAGATCAAGACATTTGGACTTTATGGATAGGCAGTGGAGAATTGGAGATAGAAAGGCAACTTCCAGGAATAAACAGAAGGATGGGGTTGGAGTGGGATAAAGAGACCTGAGAGGTTTAGCAAAGGTCTTTACTCTGTCAGATAAGGGTCTAGATCAGTGGTTCTCAACCTCCCTAGTGCTGCAATGCCCTTTGATGCAGTCCCTCATGTTGTGGTGACCCCCCAACCATAAAATTATCTTCATTGCAACTTCACAACTGTATTTTGCTACTGTTGTAAGTCATAACGCAAATATTTGATATGCAGGATATCTAATACGTGACCCCTGTGAAAGACTTTTTAGATGCCCAAAAGGGTCCCGACCCACCGGTTGAGAATCACTGGCGTAGACGGTGAGATGGCTCACTGGGGAAGTGTACCTTCTGCAAAGTCTGATGACCCAAGTTCAAATAAGGGTCTACAGTTGCAAGTCTAGAAAGCAATGTGTCAAAGAAGTGCCAAATAACTTGAACCACTTAGATGTGACTGATGGACAACTCTGATGGAGTGTTAGGAAATATCACGTAGCCTTGCTTTTCCTGAGCAGGAGTTGATTACTGCAAAATAAACTAACTTGACAACTGTGTGTGCACTCCTGATATTCACTCTGCTAGGCATGCTCCTTTCTAAGGACATGTAAGTAAGTTTGGATTGGTTGCTTTAATTTTGTCAGAACCTATTTCTTCCCTGTTTCCTATTTCATATTGTTCATGTCCAAGAACTAAAAGCTGCTTTTCAGGAACATGGAGTTACTATAATGGCAAAGTCTTTTGTTACGGATAAGAAGCATTTGGGAAGAACTTTTATTTTATATAATCTATTTGGAGTTTTAATGTACTTAGATTTTTTTAGTTAAACTATGTTTATATTGACTCACATGTATTTTGAATAAAATCAGTTCTACATATCATTTTCTTGTCTTTCAATTTTAAATAACTAAGGACAGCAAATATTTTTTTAACTCAGTAGCCTTAAGAATATTGCCTAAGCTATTTTGCTATTATTAAATATAGCTTTAGATAGTCAAAATGAAAAGTTTATGTGAATCTTCCTGTGGACTGATATGATCTTTATTACCCACATCTTTAAGCCTACCATTATTATGAGGGATTGAACAACAAATCCTTCATCCATCTGAAAAAATTAACTATGTAACTCATTACAGTTATGCAACCAGACCTGCTACCAAATGCTACCAAAGCACCCTGGAACTGTATCTGGCTTTAAGTGAGATGGGAATGGAGTCTCAGTTGGGCGGGGTGGGATTCCATGGCTAGTCTTAAAACACGCAGCCAATGATACAGAGTTAGAATCTTAGTTCTATAGCTTTTGGGTCTAATGAGAAAGAGTAACATGGAAACAGGTTTTAAAACACCAATAGAGCAGGGCACAGCATTTATCTGCCTCCTGAATGCCCGGGAGGGGGAAGAAGGCTGTTAAAGAATGTAGTTACTGTGAGTACTGATTAGGTAGCGTATTTGAATTTCTGCCTGCCCTAGTCTTTGTTATCTTGGAGGCTGCAAGTCTCTCCTCCTGTCCCTGGTCATTTGATCCATCAGATCTAAAATGCTGTCAGACCCCCCCCCCCCCACAACATCTAATTTCATTACAGTCTCATTTACATAGGAAAGGACACACCACTATTAATTCAGCAGGCAAAGAAGGTACTGCACAAATTTCCACAATCTCCACATTCCCAGCAAGACATTAAGTCCCCCTGCCCCCTTTTAGATGATTCTTCCCTCTCCTTTCACCCATGTCTATAATCTTTCAACACCCCCCATCCCACACCCCATGGGCTGAGAAGTTGATTCGAAGTTTATTTCTCACTTGTAAATAACCCTTTACTACTCAGTTGCTGGTGGCATTACTGGTTTCACAATTCTGAGGATGGAGAAAGGGGTTGCTTGAAGGCAAACGGGTAGCACTATTGTTGAGTATCTTGTTAAAAATTAGAAGGCCAGGGTCTGCAGAGATGTCTCTGCACTTGCTGGCCTTGCAGAGGACCTGGGTTCTTTTCTCAGCACTCACATGAAAGCTCACATCTGCCAATAATTCCAGTTCCAGGAGATGTGACATCCCCTTTGTATCCCATTTGGCACCAGGCATGTATATGGTGCACATAAACGAAGACACTCACACACATAAAAAAATTAAAATAAATTCTAAGAAAATAAAAATTAGAAAGAAGTCATGAAAGTCCCTGAGGGTTGGCCACCCACATGAGTTTTGAAACTTACCTCAGGTGTCCCTAGTAACATATTAATTTTAAGAGAAAGTATTACAAGTGCCTTTTGACAGAATTTGGAACATTATTCGAAAGAAAGGAACTTGGAGGCAGGAAGGCTTTGTTGAAGCCCCAAGGAAAGGCGATTTTCTCCAGTACAACATGACTATTTTATAGGCTTTTCTTTAATTAAAATAATCTAGGTGTTATAAGCTTTTGCTTAAAAGACTGGGATCTAAGTTATACCTCTGGCCCTGACAAAGAATAAAGACTAATATTGTCTCCTTCTTAAGAACATTAAAAGAACAGAAGGATTAATCCTAATGGGCGGGTCTGTCAATGATCAGGGAAGGGAAATGCTTTGGGGAAAGCTGTCTTCTCCAGAGCCTTTAGAAAGCTGCATAACATCTACCTAAACATGCAGGTCTATATGATGGTCAGTGGGGTCAGTGGCTACTGTCCTCAGTCTGTGAGATCATTCCCCTGCCATGGCTGCTGTGGTGGTTACTGCCTACTCTCAACTCCTTTTCTTCTACAGTAAATATTGTCCATTTTCTCTACTGTGCTCTGTGTCTCATCTGAATCCATTCATCAGGGAACAAAAGGATAGGAGCCCAAGGTGAGGCCAGAAGGAAATCTCTATAAACCTATCAATACTGAAGTAAAAGGATCTCCCATTTTTAGGCCATTCCAGGCACAGGGCACAGTAAACATAAAGGCACAAAGCCATGTGAGAGCACTTAACACAGTGGAGTCCATACAAGCACTAAGAGTAATGTTTTGGTGTTTAAATTGTGCTTTAATAAAGAGACATTCCCTGTCAGAATGGCTAAGGTCAATAAAACAAGTGACAGCTCATGCTGGCAAGGAAGTGCAGCAAGAGGAACACCTGTTCATTGTTAGTAGGAGTGCAAACTTACACAGCAGCTATAGAAATCAGTGCGGTGGTTCTTCAGGAGGATGAGGATCTATGTACCTCAATATCTAGCTATTCCACTTGGGTATATACCCAAAGGATGCTTCATCCTACCACAAAGACACTTGCTCAAACATGTTCATTGCTACTCTATTCACAATAGCCAGAAACTGGAAACAACATAGATGTCCTTTAACAGAAGAATGGATAAAGGAAAGGTGGTACATTTACACAGTGGAATATCAATCTGCTGTGACAAAGAATTAAATCATGCAATTCACAAGTAAATGGATGGAACTAGAAAAACTCATTCTGGATGAGGTATTCCAGACCCAGAAAGACAAACACAGTATGTATTTGCTTATATGTGGATATTGGCTGTTAAGTTAATGATAACCAAGCTACAATTCATAAACACAGAGGTTAGGTATAGTGTTAGGAACTAGGGTGGCAGATCGATTTCATTAGGGAAATAGAACAGTTATGAGTGAATGGGGGTCTGGAAAAGAAGGATCAAGGGGGGGGGGAAGGAAAGGAAGAGGTAATGCAGGGAGAGAAAGCTAAAATAAAAGGCCATTTGAGGGGTAGTAATGGAAATCTAATACCGTAGAAGCTTCCATATATATATATGCAATCTAAACGAAATCACCAAATACTGGAGGAGGCAATGCCCCAACTGGCCATCTCTTGTAACCAAATGAAGCTTCCTATCTCAGGATCGTGTCACATCTAATTTAGTTGCTGCCCAAAGAGGTCCCATGGGAGTCCCCAGATAACCCAGGTTGTTGCCAAGACTATCAGTTGTTCTCCACAAACTGATGGCAAAGCCTGTTGCTTAAGACAACATGTATACACCTCACAGAACATGGGAAAGTCAATCTGGTGCCTATTTGGAGCCTTTATTCCTATGTTCTAGTGTCCTTGGCATACGAATCTGCATGTTATTTGAAAAGAAACTGGAATCACTAACTTACAAACCCTGACTGACAATGGTAGCCTGCCTGCAAGATATGCTAGTGCAATGGTGGTATAAAGCTTGTGGGAATAACCTAATTTCACTTGAGGACCACTCCGTAAGATGGAGCTCATACCTAACCCTGCTTAGGTGACCTGACACTAGATAGTCCAGTCACATAGGGTAAAACCAAATAACGCTGGTCTAAAAAGGAAGAGAGGGAGAGAGGAGGAGAGGGGAAGAAGGAGAGAGAGGGGGAGAGAGAGAGGAGAGAGAGAGAGAGATAGAGAGAGAGAGAGAGAGAGAGAGAGAGAGAGAGAATATAGTGATAAACTACTCCTAATGACACTGTGTTATCCCCATAGAACAATGCCTTCTTCAGTCATCATTAGGGAATTTTCCTCCTGCAGCAGATGGGAAAAAATGGAGAGATGCACAGATAGATAATACACAGAATACAAATACATTGAGAGACCTTGGGCCATCAATCCCTAAATGGGATGTCTCAAATATCTCCCTTCAGGGCTCGGGGAACCCTGTAGAAGTAGAGGTTAAGAGCTAGAGGGGACACCAAGAAAACAAGGCCCTCTAAAACAACATGATCAAAGTACATATGAACTCACTGAGACTGAGGTAGCACACACAGGGCCTGCAAAGTTCTGTATCAGGTCCTTTGTGTATTTACTATGTGTATATATAATGTATATTGTGTTATATAATGAGTATATAATAAATATAATAAAATATAATACAACATAAAATAGTATTAATAGATATGGTATGCATATATTATGGCCTCAAGTTTAGTGTTTTGTGGAATTCCTGAGTGTGTGACCGACTTGGCCTCTGATGTCTTATGCATTCTCCTGAGCTCTTTTCCTTCTGCTTGTTTGTTTTGTCCATTCTGATATGTTTCATTTTGTTTTATCTTATTACATTTTTATTAGTATCACTTAGTAGCCTGTTTTTCTTCTTAGAGACAGAATGTGAGTGGATACAGATTGGAGGGGAGGTGTGGAGGAACTGGGAGGAGCAAAGGCAGGGGAGAACCATAATCAGAATATACTATGTGAGAAAAAAAATAATAAAAGAAAAAATCAAAAAGGAAGGAAGAGATGCTCATAATCCTTTCACAAGCAATTGCCCATCTTTGTGGGAAAAATCTGACTCAATGATATTACAATCAGGAGGCATTTCGCAGAGGGCTCTGTCTAAGGAGTCCAAAGTCAGTAGAAGCATTGCTTAAACGTCCCACTGCCTCAGCTGACTATTAGGAATGAGCAACTTGGACTTGGCTAGGATGTAAGGAAGAGGAGTGTAAGCATTATAGGTAATTCTTGATTTAAGGATACAGAGGCAAGTGGGGTGTATAGGAACTAATACAGGGTGTAGTGGTTTGAATAAAAATGGCCCCCATAGCCCCATATATTTGCAAGCTTAGTTCCCAGTTGATGAACTGTTTGAAAAAGATTACAGGATGTGGCTCTGTTGGAGCAGGTTTGTCCATGTTGGAGGAGGTATGTCTCTGGGGGTGGGCCTTGAGGTTTAAAAAGTCTAGTCCAGACCTTGAGTGACTGCCTGTGGATGAGGATGTAGCTCTCAGCTACTGCTTCAGCACCATGCCTGCCTGCTAGTGTGCTGTCAAACTTCCTGCTGTGATGATAATGGACTGACCCTCTGAAACTGTGAGCAAGCCTCAATTAAATGTTTTCCTTTATAAGAGTTGCCTTGGCCATGGTGTTTCTTCACAGCAATAGAACAGTGACTAAGACACAGGGAATGTTCACTTTTCCCTATCCAGCTCGCTATTGCTCTGATATTCAACAACTGCCTTTACACACCAGTTTTTTTAAAATTCTAGGTACTAGTGTTATAATCTTGAACAGGGCTCTGTGGAGGCCCATTAGGGTAAGCTAATTCTCTAGCTAGATGGAGCCCTAATATTATAAGCTATCCCAAACATAAAAGAGTTAATTCAGTGGGGGCAGTCAATCCCCCAGCAAAGGAACTACCCCTCACAAAAGCAGTGTGGTAGCTGGTTGTGGTTGTCAACTTTACTGCAAGTGGATCTTCCCAACTAAAACCTGAGTCGCTAGCCATTTCAGTGAGGGATTATTGTAGTCAGATTATTTGAAGCAAGAGGACTCTCATTAATCTGAGCTACACCTTGTGGTGGCAACCTACATACAAGGACAAGGAATAGGGAAACCTTGCTTTTTGCCTGCTGGCCCGCACTATCGTTGGTAAATTAATCTATCCTGTTGCTATGGGTGATATTAAATCCAGCTTCTTCAGGATACAAGGTAGACTGAAGATCAGCAGCTCTCCTGGAATCCTCCAGGACGCCATTGCCAGATTGGGTATGCAGAGATATTAACTTCATCAGACTCTTAGCCTTTTCATTGTGAGACAGCCATTGTCAAGACTAAGCAGATCATATTCTGTAATAAATCCCCTGTTAATATACATATTCACTCTATCAGTTCTTTTCCTTTAGAGGACCCTGACTAATAAGGCAGGTCCAGCAGAAGCTTTGGAGATAGGAAGATTAATCATCCTTTAATAAGGTAATGCGCCTTTCTTTGCCAGAATTCCAGGCCCACCCCCAACACTTTCTCCAACAAGCTACCCCTCCTACTCCTTACAATCCCTTTAAACAGTGCCATTCCCTGGTGACTAAGCCCTCAAATATATGAACCTGTGAGCCCCGTTCTTCTTCAAACTGCCACAGACTTAAAAAATGGAGTACAGTATTGGGCATCATTTTTCATTACTGTTCAATGATTAATAAAATCTGACCTCATAGTCTTCAATTAAGAAGCCTACATCAGGAGCTGGAGAGATGGCTCAGTGTTAAGACCATTCAGGGCACTCCCTGATTTGGCCCCCCGAATTCTTGTCAGGTAGCACACAGTTGCCTGTAACTCCAGGTCTGGGAGATCCAACACCCTCTTCTACACACATATGATACCCACGCATATGGATACATTCATGCAAGCAAATAAAATTTTAAGGAAAAAATATTGTGGCTGGAGAATTGACTCAGCAGTGATGAAAAGCATCTGTGGAGAGGATCCAAGTTTGGTTCCCAGAACTTACTTGGCAGTTTATAACTGTCTATACCTTGAATTTCAGCTAATCCAATGCTCTCTTCTGACCTCTGCTGGGACACAACACACAGCGGTATACAGATATACATGCCAACAAAACATTTATACACATAAAAACAATCTAAACAAACAGAACAAAACCAAACTGGATGAGGAAGAGGCAGGAAGGAGGTAGTGGCAGTGCTCTGAGGCAAAGGCAGGAGGATCTCTGTGAGGCTCGGCCAGCCAGCCAGCCAGCCGGGGCTACATAGTGAAGCTGTGTTTCTGACTGACTGACTGAATAAATTAATCAGGGGCTGAAGGTGTGATCTAGTGTTAGAGTCCATACTTAGCATACAGAACTTGCTAGATTCAATCCTCAGTGTGTGTACACACGTGCACATACACATGAATGTGAGCATAATCATGAGTATATAATTCTTATGGGGGCAAAAGTCAGTGATATGAAAGAGGTTCAGTCGAATCAGTCGACATTCTTACTTTGCTAGTTTCTTTTAAAAGAATGTATTTCCTGAATCCATTTTTATTGGGTGACAGGAATTGGGGATCACACTTCACGAGACTCTGGACTCAAGTTGCCATTTAAATAGCATGCGTTAAGTCCCTTATATTTATTCCCGGCATACAGAAATCAAAATAGCGCAAGGCTCAAATTCCAGCTCTTCTGGAAACTTGCTGAGCAGCATGGTGTCATAAATATTCATAATTGCTGCACTTGAATATCAACATTTTATAAAGTTCAAACATTTTTGGAAAACATAATGGAGATCAATGAATCTTGGGTACTTTGTCCCCAAACTGGGCATGGTAAACAATTTTTTTACCCCTTTGTTCTTCTGTGACCCAAGCCATGTAAGTTATGAAAGCATCTTTATCTGGTTCCTGGCTAATCACCTCTCCTTTGAAGAAGAATGTGTAAGTGTTCCTGACAAAATCTCTTTGTGTTGAGTCACACAAGTCCAAGTTGCAAAATTTACCAGATCAACAGCTCTTGTCCAGTAAGTATGGTTCTGCCTGAAGTTGCTCCAAGGATCTGGTCAGGCAAAAGGACTGGAGCTCTTAAGTGTCTATGTTGGTCCAGACACCTAATGTGGCTAGGTGTCTCATGGCTGGATGAAACCAAATGGGAGCAGTTGCTCCTTGCTCAATCAACACTGAGATGTCCGTTCTTTCCAAGCTGTCCCTGATGCACTTCACCATACATATCTTTACTTTGCCTCTGGCACATCGCACACAGACAACTGTCAGGGAACTTGACTGCAAATTATTTTTACATTTCACACAAATATTCTGGATGGAGATTTATGAAAACAACAAACTTCATAATAACTATTTCTGAAAATAAAAGGAATTTAAGGCATAAGACAAGATGGGGTAGAAATACATAAAGTGTGACTTTAAGACATTGGATAAAGATTTCCAGAATGTTTAAAGCCCAGGTCCTCTGTTGGGTGATGCTTCACTGTACCATCAAGAGTGGCTACAAGGACATCCTTGTTGAGAGTAATTACATCTCTCTACATTGTTGGTATTTATTCTTCTGACCACCTATGCTGGAACCATGCAATGTAGGTATCTTTTCTTAAAAAGGTGCATACATGCATGCACGTGTGTGTGTGTGTGTGTGTGTGTGTGTGTGTGTGCGCGCGCGCGCATGCGCACACGTACATGTCTGTAAAATGAGTGTATAAAATGTGTCAAACGCAGGCTGGATGACAGGCGAGTGCTTGAATGTGTGTGTACTGTGCATGTTATGAGGACAGAATGCAGGACTTGTACTAGGCACATACTCAGTCACTGACCTATATTTTAGCCCCATCTGAGACCTTTGAAAAAATGGTATTTTTGCATTTATGTCTCTTCCTCTACAGTATTTTCTTAGTGGGTTTATCCTCCAGTTGAGCTTGCTTCTACAGTTAGTATTCTGTGCTTGGAAAGGTGCAGGAGACTGTCCAGTGCTCTGAGCATGTAGACTGAGGGTTCTGCTACTTAGTTCTATCCCCGGCCCATCATAAACTACCCCTCAGCCTGACTACAACTGAGCACCACTTAAGCAGTGCAAGTGCTCTAGTGGAAGGAACGTGATATGTGGTGGTTAATCTTGATTGCCAGCGTGAGAAGACTTAGAACCACTCTGGAAACAAATGCTTAGGCATGTCTGTGAGTGATTATGTAGCTTAGGTGAACTGAGGTGGGAAGATCCACTGGAATTGTGGTTCTGTGCCAGGACTGAATACACAAAGAAAGTGAGTTGAGTACACCCACTACTCCAATTCCTGACTGAGGACACACGGTGAAGAGCCACCTCCAGCTTCTGCTGTCATGTCTTTTCTGCCATGATGTGTTGCTGCCTAAATGTCTGTAAAGGAAGGTAAACCCTTGCTTCCTTATGTAAGCTACTATTTGGAGACATTTTTGTCACAACAATGAGGTAGGTGACTAATACATAGTAATTAAAAAATACAACCAATGACTTAATTTCAGATATGTAAGTCCCAATGCAGAAAACAAGACATTTAAAAAATGAAGGCAATATACTCATTCAACAATTACTGATTCCATGGTAAAATTTTCTGGTGAGAGTAAATGAAATTCCAGACAAAGATATGAAAAGAATTGTAAGAATGCTTAACAAAATAAACAGGGACAGTAACTTCTGAATTGAAAATCTGAAAAGGAAAAAAGTTCAGTAAATTAAATAAAAAATACCAGAAAACTCCACTCACAGGACTTTAGGAAAGGAAAGACAAATTAGCATAGTCAGACAAAAAAGATGAATTAATAAGGAGTATAAATAAACAAGACATGAGAGATTTAGGGCGCACCATTAACAAAGCTTATGATTCGTGGACACAGAAGGAAGAGACATAACAAACTACAGACAAAGGAAACATACTCAACAAAATCATAGCCAAAGCTGGGTGTAGAAGCACATGCCTTTAATCACAGCACTCAGGAGGCCCAGGTAGATGGATTTCTGCACATTCAAGACTGGTTTACTTTACACAGTGCGTTCCAGGCCAGCCAGAGCTACATGAAAAGGCTTTATTGCAAAACAAAAGCAAAAAGCTGAAAATCAAAAACAAATAAACCAAGAAAACATAGGCAGAATATTTTCCTAATCCAGGGGAAGATGTAGCAAAACTATCCTTCACAATTGAAAGAAAAACAAAAACATTCCACAGTAATCACAAACCGAAAGCTTTCATGACCACTAAGCTAGCAGTATAAAAGATACCAGAAGCAGCAGCAGCAGCAGCAACAACAACAACAAAACACACCATGAGGTCACAAAAACAAACAGGATGAGCAAATGAGCAAACACATTCTCATTTGCTCATTTGCTCATCCTGGAAATGTATCAAACATTACAAAAACAACAAAATGTCATGAATTAATACATACCTCTCCATAACTCTCAATGTTAAAATTCTTCAGTGATAAAACAAACTAGCAGAGTGAATTAAAAATAGTCCCCCATCTACTTCTTCTTCTTTTTGTTTTTTTTTTGGCTTTTCGAGACAGGGTTCTCTGTGTATCCCTGGCTGTCCTAGAACTCGCTCTGTAGACTAGGCTGGCCTCGAACTCAGAAATCCGCCTGTTTCTGCCTCCCAAGTGCTGGGATTAAAGGGGTGTGCCACCACTGCCCGGCCCCCCATCTACTTCTTGCCTACAAGAAACACAACTCAATAGCAAAGAAAAGCAAAGTCTTAGGACGAAAATACTTCAAGCCCAATGCTTAGCTTGGCGTATCTGCATCTGTCTGAGTCAGCTGCAGGCTGAGTCTCTTAGTGGACAGCAAGCACCACATAGCATCAGTAATAGTCTCAGGGTTTGGTACTCGGCCCATGGGATGGATCCCAAGTTGTGCCGGTCACTGGTCAGCCATTCATTCAGTCCCCGCTCCATTTTGACCATTTTGACCTTGCATTTCTTTTAGACAGGAACAATTTGGGGTCAAAAATTCTAAAGGTGAGTTGGCATCCCCATGAATCCACTGGGAGCCCTGTCTGAGTACTGGAGGTGGTCTCTTCTGGTTCCATCTCCCCACTGTTAGGCATGTTGGCTAAGGTTACCCTCATTGAGACCCGAGAGCCTCCCACATCCCAGGTCTCTGGGACTCTCTAGATGATCTCCCACTAGCAGCTGCTTATTTCCAGAGGGATCTGGGCTTCCCTCCTGTCTCAGCCTATACCTGATCCAGCCCTCCTATTCCCCTCCCTCCCCTCTCCCACCCAGGTCCCTCCATCCCTCTGCCTCCCATGATTATTTTGTTCCTCCTTCTAAGTGGGATTGAAGCATCTTCACTTGGACCTTCCTTCTTGTTTAACTTCTTAGGGTCTGTAGGGGTGTATCATGGGTATTCTGTACTTTTTGGCTAATATTCACTTATCAGTGAGTTCATGCCACGCTTGTCCTTTTTGGGTCTGAGTTACCTCACTCAGGATGATCCCTATAGAAGAGTTAGGGGAAGGATAGAAGGAATTGAAGGGCATAGCAACCCAGTAGGAAGAACAACAGGGTCAACTAACCTGGAGCTCTGGGAGCTCCCAGAGACTAGGCCACAAACCAAAAGCATACACAGGCTGGTCTGAGGGCCCTGGCATCTAAGTATCAGAGAAATGCCTTGTCTGGCCTCAGTGGGAGATGATGTGCCTTATCCTGTAGAGACTTGATGCCTCAGGGCGACGGATGTTGGGAGGGGGCACCATCTGAGAGGCGAAGGGGAGGGGGTAAAGGATGGGGGAAGAACTCTGCCAGGGGGGACCTGAAAAGGGGATGCAACATTTGAGATGTAAATAAATAATAATTAAAAACAAAGAAAAATACTTCAAGCAAATGGAATTTGAAAGCAAGGAGATACAGTTATTTCACAAAGAAGACTTCAAACAAAAATTAGAGATTTCATATTAAGAGTTATGCTGTCCATGAAGCTGGATTGCCTGGTTTACCTTTCAGGGCACCTCCCTGGAGAATGTGCCCTCCAAGGCACCAGAGCAGTGGTTCTCCTCCTTCCTAGTTCTGCGAACCTTTAATAAAATTCCTCAGGTTAAGGTAACCCCCAACCATAAAATTATTTTCTTTGCTATTTCGTAACTGTGATTTTCTAGTTTTGAATCTTAATGTAAATATCTGATACACAGGCTATCTGCTATGCCAGCCAAGTGCATCCTGATGCACAGGTTGCGGAGCACTGCTTTAGACTCAACTTGGTCCTCCTCAGCTCCTTGACTGTTTCCTAAAAGGCTGCACATAGCCTTTTTATCCACGGCCTATGAAGCTGGTTTATAATAAACTCTTAAGAGAACTCTTAGAATAAGAGAGAATAAACCAAGAGACTGTCACAAAAGAGAACACAACTCACCTGAGAATATAATAATTCCAAACATACCAAATATCACCACATCCATGTTTATAAAATAAATGCTGCTAGAAAAAAACTGACTTCAACAGAATATGGTGGGTAATTCAAT
Source organism: Rhynchomys soricoides (assembly GCA_019843965.1). Lineage (NCBI taxonomy): Eukaryota > Metazoa > Chordata > Mammalia > Rodentia > Muridae > Rhynchomys > Rhynchomys soricoides. The sequence goes on from JADRCH010000009.1 coordinate 7,700,646, forward strand.
ACCTTATTCTTATTCATACAGCAAAGTCAATAAACAGCAGCTACGTGACAATATTGGCCAAACGGACCAGGTAAATATCTGAAGAATATTCCATTCAATAACTGCAGAATTAGTGTTTTTTCTGAACACTAATTTTATATGGAATTTTCTCCAAAATATTTTCAGATGTAAAGTAAGTCTTAACAAATACCAAAAAGAAACAGCTTCTTTTATTCTATCTAATCCTAGGGTAATAAAATTTGATATTATAGTGATGTTACAGAGAATATACAGATACTGGAGATTGAACAGTACCCTGAGGAATGAATGAGTCATTGGAAAATAATCAGGAGAGAGAGCTAAAACTCTTAGAGCAGAATGAACATGAACTCACGACATATAGAAACATATGGACACAAGGAAAACAGTTCCAAGGTGGAAGCTACAGGTATAAATGCTTACACTAAAAACCAGATATATTCTGAATAAATAATTAAATGATGTTCTTCAAATCCTTGAGAACTAATGAAACACATAGAGTTGGTTCTTGGAATAAGACTGACAAACCTTAGCCAATTTACTCAATGAGAAAGATCAAAATTAATAAGTTATGGATGAAAAAGGAGTTTAATTGATATCAGTGAAATTCAGGGATCATTAGGGCACACTTTCAAAATCTGATACTCAAATAAATTAGAACATCAAAATGAACAGGATAAATTTCTAGACATATATGACCTCCCAAAATTTAATCAAGAGGCTATCTACAACCTAATAGGATCTACAAGGAGTTAGGCAATGGACTTGGGAAGAGAAAGTCTCATGGCTAGAGAATCCTGGGCCCTGATGGATTCTCACTAAATCACAGACTTTTAAAGAAAAGCTAAAACCAACTGTCCTGAAACCATCCTATAATGGAAAGGGAAGGAAGGCTACTAAACTTACTTTATGAAGTCAACATAGTCTTGATGGTAGGCATGAATAACGATAATAAAAAAGAAAAACAAAACAAAACAAATAAGAATATGGATATGGTTGTAAGAAAATTATTGATCAATCTCAGGAATTAGCATGGATGTTAACATTCTTAATAAATATTTACAAACTGAACTCAACAACACACTAAAATGACCATTCACAATGACCAAGCTGGCTTCATTGCAGGAATGCAAGAATGGTTCAATACATAACGATCAATAAATGCTAGACAGAATATAGACTCAAGGACAGCAATCAGAGGGTTGTCTTAATTGGATGTTGAAAAGACGTTTGATAAAGTTCAATATTCCTTCATGATAAAGTCCTGAAACTAGCACTAGAAGAAACAGATCACAGTGCACTAAAGACTACAGATGACAAACCTATAGCCAACATTATATGAAAAGGGAAAACGTAAAAGAAACATCTTTACTCACAAACAGGGTATTCACCCTCTCCATTCTTACTCAACAAAGTATTTCAAGTCTTCCCTAGAGTGAGAAAGGAAGAAAAGGGCTGCAAATGAAGACACAGCAGTAATGCCCACTTCCTAAAAGCAGACGGTCACATTATCCTCCTGTACCTCCATGTTTCCAAAGCTTCAGCACTGTACACCAAGCCATTCAGTACACTGCTGCTCCTGGGAAGTCAGGGAGAGAGGTCAGAGTCAGCTGTGCAGGAAACGGCTTTACAGAGGAAACCTGTAAAATGTGTCAGAATGCAGAGTAGAAGATAGGTATGCTGCATATTTGGAATGGTCTTGCTGGAAATCCACATAGGCCAGTTTATTCTTGTGAAGGTAAGCCTCTCTGCTTCATCTAAGTCTTCTTGGCATCTCTTAAATGCCAGCCTGAAGGGTACCAGCAAGCAGGCATTAAACAAGACAAACCAACATCACATCTTAAAGATACTTTGCAGAGTTCAGTCACCTGGTTGATACAGCCCCTGTGCCTTTTCTCAGTCTGTGATGATAGTATTAGCTTGGAAAACAGATAACCCCAGACCGAACTGACCCCCAAACACCTGTAGCTGCAAGCTTGAAGTTGATGACTATACTTTGTATTACAGTTGTTTTAGTTTTCTCACTAACAAAATACACATTCTTTTGAGGCATTTATTTTCTACCCTGTATTCTGACACATTTTATACACTCATTTTACACACACACACACACACACAAATTAAAACATACCAAAATGCCATTTTTTTCAGTGTTACAATTATTTTTATGCCTATAAACAAATAGGAAAGATTTTTTACTTATAATTCTCTAGAGATATACATTTAAACATGATTATTCAGATGGTTGTGAGCCACCATGGAGGTGCTGGGAATGGAACCAGGTCTTTTCCAAAAGCAACAAGTAGTCTTAACTGCTGAGCCATCTCTCCAGCCCAGTATTCTATCTTTTTGTTCTTCTGTACAACAAATTCATATTGAGCATCTAACGCAAAGCACATGTTGAACCTTTGATCACTGTAAAGGGGAGAGTGAACCACTAGATCTCGGCAGCCACAAGGGACAAGGGCAGCTCTGTGTGGTTTTTGCCAGTACTCTGCCTGACAGGCATAATGGTGATACTGTTTTGGCTGTTGTTTGTGAGAACGATAAGCAGGGAAATTAAGCTCTGGGCTGTACAGTGCTCATGAACTCTTTGTCCAATCTCTGCATCCACAACTCAGAGTTTCAAATCCTCACTGTAAAAACTGGCTCTGGGTTTAAGGTACAAAAGGTGTTTCCTTTATCCTCGGACATTTCCTGTTATTCAGATGAGAATCTTACCCAGGAAAAGCTTTGGCTAACATCAGTCGGAAGTGCAACTCCTTACCAGGCATCTACCTACCCACTCCACGTTTCTGCAGCACCCACCACCCGCAGCACAGTGTTCAGGGGGCTGACAGTACCCTTTTCTGTCACCACTCTATCTTTAAAAACATCAGTTTTGTCTTATGTTTTCCTTTGTATCCACTGTCATGCAGGAATGCAATCAACATGATTAAGAACAAAAAAAGCCACACTTCTTTGGAAGTGACTAGGCCTACATCCTGGGAGGCTGAGACTCAAAGAGCTGAAATGTGACAGCTGTATTTAAAACCTAAAGTTGTGAGTGGGTAGGCAGTTACATCACGCAGCCAGGATTATGAAGATGCTGAGAACACCAAGCAGCCTTATTTTTTTTTTTATTTCAATATTTTCCTTGTTTTATTTTCACCATTAAAAAATTACCTAGGCTATATTTTACAGTAGAATTAATATTTATGTAACTTTACAATTTGATTTAGGCATAATTGACTTGCCAACATAATTTTAATCTGAGCAGTTTTCTTTCTTTCTTTTTTTTACTTTATTTACATTTCAAATGTTTCCCCCTTTCCAGATCTCCCCTTTGGAACCTCCCTATTCCCTCTCCCCTCCCTTATAAGACTGGGTGTAATCTCAAGCATCTGGTAGTTGAAGCAAACTAGAACCTTGTATGGAAAGTCAGCAGAGGTCAATAGAGTGTTTCAGAAAACTGCCAGTTTGGGCTCAGCGGAAATGCCAGCACTCTTGGGGGGTGGGGGTGGGGTTCAAAGGTTACTTTACCAAAGCACAGGGTCTTGCTACAAAGCTGATTTTGATGGCCTGTTGGTTTCACTTAAATGCCCACAACACCTGCCACTGTATTTTGGGTTTCTTCTATGATACCACTATCTAATAAAGCAGATATTATCAAAAATTATTTCTAGGTCTATAGGAGTAAAATCTACTAAGGAAAAAGTTTGGGTATTTATTATCTATTCAATCCACTAATTTCTGTGTGTTTCATAATTATTTATTTACACTGTGCCACCATATTTTTTTTTTCCATTTTCTGGCTCTTTTATTGGGTCTTCCCTGGGGGAATTCTTGCTGATAAAATAGGAGGATCCTGCTTTGTGTCAGGCTCCTGATTGGCTGGAACCACCAGCAAATGATGTCAGTCTTCACTTTCTTGAGTATAAGTAGGTGTTCCTATCTTCCAGTGAGGGTCATGGGGTTTCTAGTATGTTGTGCTGGTCTTCGGATCATGTAGATGTGCTCAGTAGGTTAATCTAGAGACTGCAGGTCTCCATTTTCCAAGCAGCAGTTTCAGGTTTATAGTTCCTCCTGTACATCAGGGTTTTTCTTTTCCTTTCAGACAATAATTATAGAAACTCGTTGTGGTCTTAGTATGAATGAGATACACACAACATGCTCATCTATTCAGTGTTTGGTTCTAGGTGGCAGTGCCGTGCTGTGGTTGGAGGTGAGTCTAGCTGAAGAAAGTCTAGCTGGAGGCATGACTCTGAAGAGCATATTGGGTCTGACGGAGCCCCTTTCCTCTTTGTTCCCTGTCCATCACGGTGAGAAGTCTTTCCAACATGTTCTTGATATTAACTAATAACTGGTACAAACCAGAGAAGTCTGGCTTCATCAGAACTCCCTTCAATTTGTACTGACATTTACTGAGGCCCTGGCTATGGGTTTGCTACCTTGTCATTGATCTACATACAAACACTTTGATTTCTGTTTTGCTGACATTAAAGCAAGATTGTTGATCCTACAGTAATACACATAGGACATAAAGGTGCCTCATTTCTGTCACCAGAAAAGCCATTGATGAAGCACCTACCTTCATTTAGAATCTTCTTGATTACGGCTCCTGGTTCAGTGATGGGAAGTTCTAGGCATTTAGTCATTCTGTTGTAGAATATCTCACACCTCCAAGAGAGAGTGGGCCAGTGCACAGGAATGATAACTGTAACGCCATCATAAACAAAACAAAACAAAACATACACTTTTGAGAGGGTATCCTCTTGACTGAAGAGTAACCAGAGCAAAGTAGGGCTGTTTCCTGGGCAGGAGTTCTATACTACTGCTAAGACGTCTAGAAACACATGTCTCCATGTTTTTGTATCTTTCTCATTACAACCAGCTATCTCTAGCAACACACTGACCTTTACATAGAAAATTTACATTTAATTTTAGCAGGCCTAAGCTGGAAAGCAAACATTTTATAAGGAATTTCCATTACTTTTCTTACCTTTGGGGGTTTGTATTTTATAGGACATTTATGAAACTAACGTCTAAATAATCCCAAAGCTTGCATTTCATATGGGAAAAATAGACTTACATACATCGAAGCTATTCTAACCAACAATTCTTCCATTTACACATTCCTTCCATTTTAAGAGAATTTTATTTATTTTAAATTATGTATAGGTGTGTGTCTGCATGTATGTGCCCACAGAGGCCAGAGGTGGCCTATCTTCTAGAAGTGAAGTTACAGATAGTTAAAAGCCATTGGAATTGAATGTGGGTCCTCCGGAAGAACAGCAAGGGTTAGTTCTTGAAAGCTGAGCTATTTCTCCTGCTACCTTCTGCTGTTTAACCATTTCTTTCCATGCCCACAGTCAGCATACTTCCCCTTCGAGCTGCTGACAGATCTGTTTTCCCTGGCTTACCCTGATTCTGGCTTCTTTCCAGTCCAAAGAACACCCACATTTCACATCTTTCTTCATTGGGATCATCTTTCCCCAAAAAGCTTCTAAAAATTTCTAATTTGGAGTCTATTCTTAAAGAATTCTCGTGGTGAAAAGGTTTCAGATGTTCTCCTCTTGGAAACCTAAGAAATAAAAGCTATTCCTTTATTTTTGGCTGCAGAAGACACGAGCTTTTTAAAAGCATTCTGTGAAAAATGTATCTGCTAATAAAGTTTGCTCAGTTTCTTTAAGATTTTGACAAAAGGACAAACTCTGTAACGTGAGTCTTTAACATTGTCTTTCTAAAGCAAATTTCTAAGGCCTCACTCTAAAGACCTTTGCGAAACTCTTGTTTACTTGGTTTCCTTTATACAATGGGTGGGGTGTGAGAAGAACACACTGGAAATGTTAAGTAGTCCTCCAGGCTACCTCGAAGACCGCTTTCACACCTTACAATAAAATATCGCCACCTACCGGCTCTTACAGGTTCCCACAACGACGCTTAAAATACCATTTCAGCTAGTCAGACACATCACAGTAAAATTCACTTTTGTAAAGGACAAGACATAGACGTGAGAATGAAGAACGTGAAGAACCTTTCCTTCCTGAAGAAAAAAACCTCTAACAGTGTTTGAAAAAACCTTTCTCTTGCTGTTTTTGAGGTTAAAAAATACCTTAAAAACCAAAGCCAAACAAGTATATTAGATGTGGCTCAGACTTTCAACTTGTTTGGAATATATTGAGTAGAGCAGAGTTTAAGAATGACTACTTTCCGAGTTACCGACGTACCCCTGGTATTGTGCATAGCGTTCTCCTTGTGGGCACCTTTTGGGATAGTACATAAAACAGTGCCTAAAACGTACATAAAACGTATGTATAATACGTATGTATAATACGTTTGTATAATACGTATGTATAATACGTTTTGGCATAAAACTAGAGTGGCTTGATGCATAAGTTGAGTAAACGCCTACAGCTCTCTGTGTCGGTTTCACTGTCTGTAAAACATGTCATAACTTGGTTAAAAAACCGTGAGAACTGAAGAAGATACCCTGGAATTGCTTTTGGCACGTAGAAACATACATAAAAGGGTTAAAACCAAGTTAACGTTATTTATCATCCAAGTCTCATCATATCTGTTTAAGGGGAGTCAGAAATTAAGGAGCTTTAGAAGCTATGTCGCCCATCCTCATTTAGAAAAGTCCCCATGACTGTTTTGCATCAAACGAGGAGTTCAAGATTAGCAAACTCCATCCAACAAGACAAAGAACTTTCTCAACCTACCTATATCTCCCATAGGGAAGCTCGCAAGTTCACATTGTAACTTGTTTAGTAACGCCTTCAAGTCGTCCACGCGCCAAACTTCACTCTCCAAGACTCGCTTTACTCCTCCTGACTGGCCAGTGAGCGTGCCACTCCAAGTCCTTTTTCCTGTTGCAAGCGCTTCAAGCCTTAGTCCCAACCCCTCGTCCCCACCGGCGGCTGCTGATTGGTCGAGGTGGGGGTACTCCACGTGAGACACGCTAGGCTGAGGCGAAGAGCCCGAGGCTCGGAGGCGCGAGGACTGCACGAGCGCCACTGGCCACGCCCTGCCCCGTCCGGCCCCGCGGCGACTCTTCTGACCAGTGCTTCCGCCCGCAGCGTCGATCCAAAGCTCTGGCGGCGGTTTGTGCTCGTTGGTCCAGGGATTTTAGGTCTGGCCTTTGAAGACCCGACGGGGTGAGGCGGGAATGGGAGCTGCGGGGGTGACCGGCAAACCGCTGCCAACGGCCGCAGTCAGGGGTGCCCTCGCGCTGGGTCTGGGGAGCCACCGTCGGGCGGCGTCCGCGGGCTGGCCTGCGCGGCTCCCCAGTCGACAGCGGCTCCGGAGGCCTCGGGCTGGCCTACGCGGCCGCCCGGTCGACAGCGGCTCCGGGGCCGCCCCGTCGACAGCGGCTCTGCGGCCTCGGGCTCTCTGCGCGCCCGCCCCGTCGACAGCGGCTCCGCGGCCTCGGGCTCCCTTCGCGGCCGCCCAGTCGACAGAAGCTCCGGGGCCTTGGGCTCCTGGCTGCTGCTTCCGACCTCGTTGGCCTCCCGCCGCTGTTGCGTCCCTCTGGCCGCGCCACCGGGAGTTCCTAGCGGGCTCGAACTTTCCGCTGCCCCAACTGGGAACCGGCCGGGTTGCCAGGGCATCTGCGTGAGTGGTTGTTGGAGCCAACTGCCCGACGGGCAGGATAATGCAGATAAGGAGGATAACGCTCACAGTGCAGCCTGGGGTGCGGGAGTACCACTGAGCAGGTGCAGAGGCTGAGGGGATACTGGAGGCTCCTGGCCTCCTGCAGGGTAGACTGCCTTCCTGGTGAATTTGAGAGGGGACCCCAGTGGACTCTGAAAATGCACCCCATTTAGCCTTCTGGAATTCAGTTAAAACCAGGAAGCACCATAGGTTGCATAAAGTTGGTTACATCCCATCATTTATGAATATGCAAGTGGAAAGAGGCTAATTTAAGTAACTAGCAGTTTTCATTTCAAGGGTCAGAGCAGTGAGGTGTTCGAGAAACTTCCTTTGTAGTCTTTTCGGAACTAAGCTTCCTTAGCACAGTAATAGGTAGATTCGTTTTTAAGCGTTCTTGTTTAAAATATTGTCTTAACCACTAACTGTATGCCACTGAGGACATACAGATCTTGTTAGCACTGTATTTGCCAAATACCAATTTCCTGCGTGTGGCCATGTTTTAAGTGCTAATTTTCATATCAGAGTCTTGGACTTTAATATTAATGCCAATATTATAAAACAGCTCGTGTAAGGTGCAAACATCTTTATAAGGTAAGAAATATTAAAACCAACAATATATTCAACTATATTGTATGACTGAAGTTATACTTTAAGCATTCAGTGGTACTGTTTTATTGGTTTTTTTGTTTTTTTGTTTTTTTTTGTGGAAAACTTAAGACATACCATAACTTAAGAAAGGATTGCAAATAAGCAATTTTTGTAAATTTAAATTTTTAATGCTGTTACTTTAGTATCTGATGATTGGCAAGGTTAAAAATGTGATATCTGTGTTCAAATTAATAAGATTTCAAATGACACTCTAGAAAATCAAGCGAGAAGTGATAGCTAGTGTATTTAGTTAGGAAAGCATTTGTAGAAATCTCTCATCAATTCACAGAGCTCATAGCTTTTGTGTTTAGTGTTAAAAATTTGTTTACAGTGATTTGAAACAAATTTTCCGTGTGTGAGTGCAGGGGCTTGCATGAAAGTTGGGACAACTTTGAGGAGTTGCCTCTCCCTGGTGGGGTTCAGAGGTGGAACTCCGTCTCTCAGGCTTGAGTAGCAGGTGCTGCACTGCGTATTGTGACCCCAAGTGTTTTTTCTAAATAGTTCATTACTTTTTATCATCCTGAGTTTAAGTTGGCTCTATATGCGTGAAATACCAAGTACTAAAAGTTGTATACATATTTCACCTTTGCAGGTAAACATACTCATGATTTGTAATAGAAATGGTTTAAAATGAGACTGTGCTTATTCATCTCTAAACTTGGATTTATAAAATGTTGTAGATGCATAGGACCACATATTTTTATTTTTCAAACATGTTCTCTGAAGCACCTTGTCTCACTAAAATAAATATTGCTGGAAATTGGCATTAGCCAGCTTGGTAACACCTGAATTAACAAATCTGGAATTTAACATTCACTATAAATCACAAAAATATAATGTGTTTTGTAGAAAAGGGGTTTTATGTCTTAAATTATTAAACTACACAAAATTTAAAGACTTAAACTTTATATAATGTTCACCTTTATAGTCTGAGAAATTTTTGTGGTAATACAGATGACATTTTAGCTTGAGTTAGAATACAAATAGAATAAAGTCCTTTAACAAGAAATTTTTTCCTGTATGTTTTGAAAAAAAAATTTACTTGTTTTTTTTCACAACATTCTCTTCAAAAGACAATACAAATGTGAACGATACACAGACACGTGTATAGTGTGTAATGTTTGTGTGTGATGTGTGTTGCCCAGGGGTACAGTTGCCTTAGGAGGTCAGAGGCGTCAGATCCACTGGAGTTACAGGCCATTGAGAGTGTATCTTTGAATTATAGGGAAGGGCACGCATTTAGTGCTAATACAGGTTCAAGATCTTTTTCTACTTCTTGTTTAAGTTATGGGAACCTAAAAATGATAAGGAGAGATGAGATGGTGTCTCTTAATCTGAGACAAGCAAAGGAGGAAGCTGAGTGCTCTTAGTGGTGCTGTAGATAAGTCTTTAAAATGTGGCATTATTGTGTGAATAATCCAAGCCATTGAGAGGCTGGGGCAGTTCAAGGATGCCTGGGCTAATAACAAGATTCCTCCCTTGCAGAATTTCACTTAGCATTTACAGATGAATATTCAGATTCAAGTTATGATCTTGGTTGCTTATTCTGTGTCCTGATAGAAGAGTGTTGAGTCAGACATTGGATTTCTGGTTTTAATCTCTGCTCAGACTAGATGGCCTTTCTTGTTTGCTTGGGTTGGTTTTAGTTTTTGTTTGCTTTTTAATTTTTATTTTATTTATTCAATTTTGCAGGCAGTGTCTCACTATGTATATCGTTGGCTGCCCTGGAACTCCCCAGGCCGACCAAACTGCATTCATACAGAGATCTGCTTGCTTTTGCCTCCAAAGTGCTGGGATTAAAGTTCAGTGCCACCAGATTAGGCCAGACTAGGAGATTTTAAAAGTGTTTTCTGATTTTATTTGGACAGGTGAATGCTATTTTCTCCCTGTGTGTTGTTTCTTCAGGCACTGGCCACCATTTACTTTTGTTTTTTGAGTCTGGGTTTCTTCATTGAATGGTAACTGGAGCTGTTTGGTTAGCCAGCCCCAGAGATCTGTCACCTTTTTTTTTTTTAAATATGAGTTCTAGAGATGGAACCCAGGTTCAAACACTTTTGTGATTGAGCTGTCCTCCTGAATTATTTTTTTAAAATATGAAGAGTAGTGTCTTAAAGGCAGATTCATGGATGGGTCACAAGTGGGTAGAAATGTTGAAGTGAGAGAACATTTTCATAGACAAATACTAATGTGGTTATCTGTCTCATAGTTTATAATTTTATCTGTGCTTGTCTCAGTGATTTTAAATGAGCAAGAATAGTATTTACCTCACAGGATTATTAAAAGGAGTAAATGGGATGTCAACCAAGTCACGTGGAATCATAATGTCTCTCAGTTTCTTCATTGAATTGCATCGTGCATCGGTGCTGTGTGGTGCGTGCTAGGGAAATAAAGACTGTAGACTTTAAGGTCTGCTGGGGGCTGAGGGAAGGGGCAGGGGAGTAGAAGAGGGGGATTGGTTATTGGAGTACTCGGAGGTAAAAAGAGTATTTTCTAAGATAAAAGCCAATCCGAACGAATACCTAATTTCAAGTTGGAGCTTTGTCTTGGAGAGAATTAATAGCAAGCAAGTCAAAGGAAGTAGAGAAAGTTCAGGGGGTCAGTGAATATCAGGGATGATGGATGACAGTGTGACACATTTGAGAAGTCACAAATAAGTATGCATTGCTTTGGGTATGTAGGAAGGGAAACTCAGAGAAGTCCATTGTGACTTTCTCTATGTGTTGGAGTTTGTCTTTAAGGAACATTAGGAAGCTAGGCACGGTGAGCCATGCTTGCAATCTCAGCACTGGGAGGGTTGCTGTGGGCTGAAGAAAAGCCTGGGTTGCAGAGGTAGCAAGAGTCTGTCCCAAAACAAAGAGAATCTACCTGAGAAACCTCCTTAAAAAGAATACACAGAGAAGTGAGAAGGGAAGGTGTATTTTCACCAATGATGGCAGTTTTAAAAGTTTCTTGTAAATTGCCCCATAATTTTTATATGCCCATGTAAAAAAAATCTCTGAAAGTATATATGTTTATCTAAAAATCAAACATTTACAATTATTGTTGTAGGGAATTCCTTATGCTCTGTAGTGGTTTTTTAAGTTTTTCTATATTGAATGCACACAAAGACATACTCTTTTTTAAAAATGTTTTTTATTACATTTATGTATATTTGGCCAACATGTATGTATGTATGTATGAATGTATGTATGTGCATCACATACTCACAGAAGTGAGAAGAAAGCATCTGATCCCCTGGAAGTGTAATTATAGATGATTGTGAATCATCAAGTAGGTGCTGAGAATCGAACTTAGATCCACTGGAAGAGCAACAAGTGCTCTTAACCCCTGAGCATGTTTCCAGCTTTAGACATGAACATGCCATTGTATATGATGATTTTTAACATAGTTTGTGTAATCTGTTGATAGTTATTTGTAAGTTATTATTTTTATATACAGTGATCATTGAATTTGTGTGTATCTTTGTATCCTTGGGCAAATCTATCTGTAGCTTACATTCTTGGGTTATCAAGTACATGTGTATTTTATATTTCATAGAAATTGCCAAATATTGTTATAAAAAGAAGTCGCTAGTGTGAAGTGTAACTGCAAATAGTTCATGAAGCCTGTTATTTGTTTTCAAAAGTTTTTGTTGGGATCTTCAAGAAATAATCTTTTAGTACCTGCTGTAGGTACTAGGGAAAGTGTTGACAGCTCAGAGATCGGGCCATAGGAAATCTGGCTGTTTTGTTTGGTCTATATAAGTCTATTAATGTTTTATAATTTCCAGTTTTTAAATTTGAGAGATTTCATATTAAAAAATCTGAATTTGTGGCTTCTTTAAAAAAAATCAGAACATTTGCTATTTTGGGGTAGGTTCTTTCCCTGTTGCTATAATAAAGTATGCTGGCAATATCAGTTTAAGGGAGAATTATTTGGCTCATATATCAGTAGTACAGCCCATCTTTCAGGGAAGTCAAGGAGGCACCAGTTAGAAGTGGTTGGTTACATTGCATCTATAGTCAGGAAGCAGAGAAGAGGGGAATCCTCTCAGTTCATTTTCTGTACTTCATACAGTCCAGGATCCACTTAAAATTGAGATGGACTTAGTTAACATAAACCAGATTATTCCTCCAGAGGCATGTCTAGAGATTGGTTTTTCAGGTGACTCTGGATACTGACAAGTTGACAGTACTACTCACCACAGTGGGAAACATACATTTCCTCATGATAACAGTTTGCTGGAGTTGAGTAGCTATTACCCTTTTTACATATAAACAGAAATTATAGTTGAACATGACTCATACTACTTCTGGGGCCTCAAGTTTGTCCTTTAAGCATTTGTTAGACTTTGGATTGATCATTTAATAGATACTCAAATTTAATATGTCCAAAACTGAGCTATATCCATCCATAAAATCTGGTCGGCTTTCCTCTTTGATTGCTCCAGCTCAGATTTTGCTGTTATCCTCGATTTGGACTCTTATTCCATAAAGTCTGAAAATTCTCTAGGATGTACCTTTAAACAAGACTGATTCTTACATGTTGCACCTCAGATTTTATCTCTGTCACCTTCATCACTCCACTTGCATAGTAGTAGTCTACAAGATTGGGCAATCAAATTATATCTGTGCTCACAATTTTCAGCGATTCTCATTTAGTTCCATATGAAATCAGTTGAAGTTACCCAGCTTAAAAGGCAAATGTGCCTTGGTGGTTGTTTCTGTCCTGAGAACTTTCCCCTAATTTCACGGGTTCTTTTGCACATGCCCCATGGCTTTTCTCTCTGCTTCTCTGTCTCTCTCTGCCTCTCTGTCTCTCTCTCTATGTGTGTGTCTCTGTCTCTCTGTGTGGTGTTCTTACTTATAGGTGCATGGGTAGGTTTTTTGATTCTTAAATGAAAGATTCCCTATTTTTCTTCTCCATGAGGCTCATCCTGGCTGTCCTGTTTAAAAGTGTACAGTTTTCTAGAGGAACAGACCAGTAAAATGAATATATATCCAAAGGATATTTATCCAAAAATATTTATTATATTGGCTTACATGATACAGTCTGGGTGATTCGGCCTTGGCTAACTTCACACTGGAGAGGCCAAGAACCTGATAGCTTCTCAGGCCACATGGTGGGCTATATGACTCAGCAGTCCCAGTCCGTGAGGAACACCTGAAGGATTCCTGGAGGCCCACTCATCTTTGGTCCATGTTGGAAGGCCAAGAAGCTGGGTTCCAATGTCAGTGGGCAGTGCAGCAGTGACAGCATCAGTATAGAGAATCTTGAGGGTAGGATGTGAACGCAGTCTGGCATAAAGAAAAAAAGAAAAAAAAGCTCTTTCCTCAGAAGCCTCTGATATTTGGGCCACCCTTGTGAGGACACCCCACATACAAGGCAGTATCTCCTACTTCATCATCAACCAGTTAACATATAAGAAAATCCCTCACAGGTGTGCCCAGAGATTAATGTAGAGAAATCTTAATAATGTATACAGAAGTTTGTCTCATTAGAGGTACTAGAGCAGTGGTTCTCAACCTTCCTAATGATTTGACCATTTTAATATAGTTTCTTATGGTGATCCCCAGCCATAAAATTGTTTTTGTTGCTACTTCATAACTGCAATTTCATACTGTTTTGAATTGTAATATAAACCTGTATTTTCCGGTGATCTTAGGCAACTTCTGTGAAAGGGTCATTCATTCCCCAAAGGGGTCACCACTCATAGGCATTAACCATCACACCTGTTCTGCCAACCTCCACCTGCCACATATCCTTATACTGACCCCTGGTAACACTGTCCTTCTTATACATTAAATGACTTATGAATAGATGGTTTTCTGAACTAGCATATAAGCTACAAGAGGTTTTGGTGATAATTTATTGTTATATCCCAGAAAAGGGGACACTGTTGGTACTCAGTAACTACTTCTACTCAGTACAGAAGACACTGTATGTCAGAATAATTTTCTTGGCAAGGGTGAGAATTTGAGATCAAAGTGACCTGGTTTTGAATTCTGTATATACTACTTTCCGGCTCTGAGATCTTGGACAGTAGAGTTGCTCTGGGTTTCTTTCTTTTTTCTCTCATAAAGGCATATAGCTTTTATTAGTTGTAGGGATTACAGATGATACTTATTAATGCCTTTGTATTTATAATAAACTTGCAAAAGTAAACATCATATTATTCTTTGCCTGTTTGTAACTGGCATTGCAGTTTTGTTTTGAAGCCAGTTATTGTACAGATAAATTGAATTATTAGTTTCTATAGTTATTTGCATATATGAGTTGATATGAACTATGCAAACATATGCATAAGTTAAAATTTCTGAATAATTGTTTTAAGATAAAAGTCCTAATCCTTTTACTTAGTTATCAGCTGATTTATTTGTCAAACATTTTCTTTAATTCTTCATTAAATATTTGTGTGAATAATGAAGGGTTATCAGCGTATTACAGATGAAGAGACAGTATAACTAATAATTTACTCTATTATATAGCTATATAGCTAGTGAGTGAAACGAAAGGTTATGAACCCAAGCCATCTTGCTATAGATCCATGCTTACTTCTGAAGCACTGGGTAAGCACTATGGTGATATTCTCCCTTTCTCTAGACCAGTGGTTCTCAACCTTCCTAATGCTCTGACGTTTTAATACAGATCCTCATGATATAGTGACCCCAACCATGGAATTGTTTTGTTGCTACTTTGTAACTGTAATTTTGCTACTGTTAATGAATTATAATGATATGCAGGATATATAATGTGATTCACATGTTGAGAACTGCTGTCCTAGAGTAAACTGGTGGCATCCTCTCCAGTCTCATCCTCTCCAGAACCCACTGTGAAACTGTGCACCAGTGCTTGTAGTCAGTTGGAGTTTGTATTTGTTGTGTCACACCTATACCACTTTGAGAAATAAAAGTTGCTTTTGAAAAAACAGTGCAACCTATGTCAACACTGTGAGCACCTAAAAGGTAAATATACAGCCATTCTCATATTTATCAAGGCACTTATTTGATCCTTATGGAAGTTTTTAGTAGCCATTTTACATACTGTATTAGTCTACATTTAAAAAGTCTTATGAGAACTTATGTTGGCATGTCTGTTTAAATGAATAATGTATAAAGAAATGAAGTTGTCAAAATTATATAGGAAAAAAGGTTGACATTGAGGTGCACTGGCTTAAAATTTATATTTTTTCCATTGTAAAATAATAACCAGGCACAGCTCTGCTTAGCTTCTAAGATTACACAAGATTGGCCAGTCAGGGTGATATGGCCAAGGAGTAAATGGAATTTCAACCATGCTGTACCACAGTGACCTGGTTTCCATTTTATAATTAGGAAGATTATATTTGCAGTCAAGATATTTTTCAGTCTACTCTTCATAATAAGAATTTAAATATTTTGTAATTATTTATAATAATGGTATGTGAGAGATGACTACAATGTTGATCACTAGGAAATACAAATATGGTAATTGTAAAAATTAAAATACAGTAGGGAGTTAAGTCAGTTGCAGAAGTACTTGTCATGTAAGTATGAGGACCTAAGTTTGACTCTAGTTTAAAGAAAAAACAAAAACAAAAAACTGGACATGGTGGCATGTACTTGTAATTCCAGCACCAGAGGAGTTATACCCAAGGTTGATTACTGGCTTCTATATGCATAGATGCACATGGGCATTCTCACTGCCATACATGAAATCATACACATACATATATACATTTCACGTAGGATGCTGAAGAATGTTCCTATTCATCCCCCTAATAAAAGTCTCTTAAGCTGATGCAAATTGGATATCACATTAGCTCCTGTTTCTTCTCAGATGACTGGTAATTATGTGTTTCTGTTCACTCTGCTGACATCTAGTAGATACAAATGGGCACATATGAAGGCTTTGTTTCTGGAAATTGTTGAAACTCTTGAAGATTGCTGAGAACATAATGGTCATGTATATCTGACAAGTGTGGTATTTGTACTTACAGAAAAGATACAGTTGGTTCATGTGACAGAATTACTTAAAACCCTGGCTGTGTAGATTGGCGGTAACCTTGGATTCATTGCTGGAAGTGCATTTTTGATACTTTGTGGGTTTCTTTTTACCTAACTTTCACTTCTGATTTCTTATTCTTTCTTTATTCTGTTCTCCTTTTCCTCCCTTTCTCCTACGTAGATTATCTAAAGGTACTGCTTTCTAGAAGTTTAGCTTGAAAAACATTTTTCCAGTTTCTGTTAGAGTGAAGCTAGAACTGCTTTGGCAGACCTTAAAGAGTCGTAGTGAAGATTAGCCACCATGCCTATCAGCCACAACTGTTTGGCTTCATACAGTCCAAAGAAATGCTCCCCAGACTCCTAGAGCTGTGCTGTGAGCTTACAGTTATTTGACTTTGTTTTAGGAATTGCAGCCATGAATGAAGAAAACACCGATGGAACAAATGGATGCAGTAAAGTACGCACTGGCACTCAGAATGAAGCCGCGTTGCTGGCTCTGATGGAAAAGACTGGCTACAACATGGTCCAAGAAAATGGGCAAAGGAAATTTGGTGGTCCTCCTCCAGGTGGGAGTTTGCTTATACATGGATAAGTTAAATCGTTAACATAGTCATTTAGATGAGGCGTAATCCCCACAAGCATCCCAACCAGTCTCAGCCATGATTTATAAGTTTGAAAGAGATTGATTATGAATTTATTTAATATGTTGCTCTTATTTAAGAAGTGGTTGAGAAATAACTTAGTTTGTATTGAGAAATAAATCATGATTCAGAACAGACAAGTCATTTGGGGAGGAATTTGAAGGAGCAGTGAGGAGAGGCATAGTACTTCTATAGCCAGATTCAAATAGGCATGGTACCTTACCATTCTAAGAATGCATTCCCTTTGCGCAGACTCTTAAAACGATTAAACAGAATTCTGCCTTCTAATTTCCTCAGTTGCTGCATCCCTCGCTACTGCTCTCCTCCATGTAGTACAGTTTAGGCAGGAAGGCATCTATATTGTAGTTTTGATTTCTCTTCTCCCTGACAACCATTGTACTTAACTCTTTGTTTCGCTTAGGTCATTTGTATAAACTCTGTGTTCAGAGTAAAATAGGTATATTTTATTAATAGTAACACCCCTTATATAGCTGTATTTTTCTCACAGAATTTTATCGTTTATATTGTTTCCTAGAGTTTTGTTAAGATAAGCTTCAGAAAGGAAGGAACTTCACCTGTTTTTGTCTTCAATACTTAGGATACTGCTTGTAGACAATTTGTTGAGTGAGTAAATGATTCAGTTATGCATATAGCTTTGTACAATTTAATTTTTAGTGTTTATCTGTATTTTTCAGGTTGGGAAGGTCCACCTCCCCCTAGAGGTTGTGAAGTTTTTGTTGGAAAAATACCTCGTGATATGTATGAAGATGAACTGGTTCCTGTATTTGAAAGAGCTGGGAAGATATATGAATTTCGACTGATGATGGAATTTAGTGGTGAAAATAGAGGCTATGCTTTTGTGATGTATACTACTAAAGAAGAAGCCCAGTTAGCCATCCGGATTCTTAACAATTATGAGATTCGACCAGGGAAGTTCATTGGTGTGTGTGTAAGCTTGGATAATTGCAGATTATTTATTGGAGCAATTCCCAAAGAAAAGAAAAAGGAAGAAATTTTGGATGAAATGAAGAAAGTTACAGAAGGCGTTGTAGATGTGATTGTTTATCCAAGTGCAACTGACAAAACCAAGAACCGTGGTTTTGCTTTTGTTGAGTATGAGTCCCACAGAGCTGCTGCTATGGCCAGGAGAAAGCTGATTCCAGGTAAGATAGTCCTTTCAAAGGTTACTTTACATATTAATTCCATTATAGACCAGAAAAAGCATCAGTAAATTTTAGGACATTATTAGCAAGCTGTATGTTGCCTCACGAAAAGGGATAAAGAATTGTTTTACTGAGGAAGTAAATGACTATAAGGAGTAAGAAATTCTTTCTACAAAATGAGTTACATTTGCTAATCACTGAGTGTGTCTGTCCTTAACCGGTACTTTAATGTGTATATAACTTTAACGTTGTCAATTATGTTTAGTAAAAAAATCCAGAGAGCATTATTTAGTTATTGCAGGAATCAGTCTTTAAAGTCTTATCTTACCAACTCTTGTAGTCTGTCATAAGTTCTGATTAGGTTTGCTGTAATAAAAACTTTTGTGTGAATAGGCACAAGTGGTTCATCAGATTTATTGATGATGTGTTTGAGTTTCTGTTTACTTGGAGAAATTATTATATGTTGCTCTTTAGACTTGTATTCTTTGCTCTGGTTACCTTCAAATTAATTCATGCAATGTTTTTCAGGAACATTTCAACTCTGGGGTCACACCATTCAGGTGGATTGGGCTGATCCAGAGAAAGAAGTTGATGAGGAAACCATGCAGAGAGTTAAAGTTCTCTATGTCAGAAATCTGATGATCTCAACCACAGAGGAAACAATTAAAGCAGAATTCAATAAATTCAAGCCTGGTGCAGTGGAAAGAGTAAAGAAACTTAGAGATTATGCATTTGTTCACTTTTTCAACCGAGAAGATGCAGTGGCTGCTATGTCTGTTATGAATGGAAAATGTATTGATGGAGCCAGTATTGAGGTAACCCTGGCAAAGCCAGTAAATAAAGAAAATACTTGGCGACAGCATCTTAATGGCCAGATCAGCCCCAATTCTGAAAACCTACTTGTATATGCTAACAAGGAAGAGAGTCACTCCAAAAGCCTAGGCAAGCCACCAACTCTCCCCACTCGTCTCAATGGTCAGCATAGTCCAAGCCCCCCTGAGATCGAAAGATGTACTTATCCTTTTTTTCCTGGAACAAAGCTTACCCCGATTAGTATGTATTCTTTAAAATCCAATCATTTTAATTCTGCAGTGATGCATTTGGATTATTACTGCAACAAAAATAATTGGGCACCACCAGAATATTATTTGTATTCAACAACCAGTCAGGATGGAAAAGTACTCTTGGTGTATAAGATAGTTATTCCTGCAATTGCAAATGGATCCCAGAGTTACTTCATGCCAGATAAACTCTGCACGACGCTGGAGGATGCAAAGGAACTGGCAGCTCAGTTTACGCTGCTTCATTTGGGTAAGTTTAGAAGTACTTGATGTGTTGACATTAGAGAATACGGTGGTAGATACACAGTCATTGATTTGAACTCTGAACATTAGTGGTGAGTCTTCAAATTTTATCTCAGTTCTCTGAGACTAGAGCAGGAGGACCACAAGTTCAAAACTCATAATTTTCCTGAGACTTGGCTCCTGTATAATTTTCCTATATATTGCTTTTCACGTAATACTAATTTAGAGGGAAGTTCAAGTTTGGTTGTAAAATTTAGGCTATGTTTCATTATTTTATTCTTTTTTAATGGGTAATTCTTATTTGATAGAAGTCTGGTATATGTTACAGAATTTGTTATGTGAACCAGTTTTTAATTCTGTCCTTAACATCTTTGGTGAAATCTACACAATTAATTTTTGGTGGGAAAGGTTAAAGATTCATAAAATCACAGATGTTTCATGCAGACATAGCTTTATGCTCACCAATCTGGAAATTTGTAGTAATGACTCATGAAAGGCAAAAGGCATCATTAAGAGATACTGATGACAATTTTCTTCAAATTTCATGTTTTTAAACCACTGCATTTTTGTACATGTTGGTGGGATGGCCTGAGAATCAGGATATGTAAAATATGCTTGCTTGATACTCAAAAGAAAAAGGCATTAACCCTTTAGGGTTGTCCTAATTCTTATTATATTTATAGCATAATTTTAAATAGACAAGGCTTTGCCCATCCAGTTGCCACATAAGGATAAGATTTCACATGGAGTCATGGAGTCAGAAGCTCTTCAGCAGCCTTTTAACTCCCCTCTGGAGATATTTTTAAATTTAGTCTTAGGGCTATATTTCACTATTATTGATCTAAGAAAAGATAGAGTATTCCTAATCTGTCTTTTTTAGTGATAAAATTAGCTGTGTATCTTAATTATGATTTCTATTGCTCTGATAAAATGTCCTGGCCAAAAGCAATCTGGGGAGGACAGGGTCTATATAGCTTACACTTCCATAATGCAGTCTGTCATCAAAGGAAGTCAGTACAGGAACTCAAGGAGGAACCTGGAGGCAAGAGGAATTGAAGGAATGGTGTGTATTGGCTCTGTCCCCGGCTTGTTTAGTCTGCTCTCTTACAGCACCTAGGGCTGCCAGCCCAGGGGCAGCACCACCCACAGTAAGGTGGGCCCCCACACAGCAGTCATATATTAAGAAAATGTACCATTAGCTTGCCCATGGGCCAGCTTGGTGGGACAGTTTCTCAATGGAAAGTCCCTCTTCCTGCTAGAGTGCGTGCAGATTGTTTAAACCACTTAGTTTAGATTTTATCAGTGTTGTATCAGAACTTTTAGTTAAAAACCAGAAGTTTGTATTTTATGTATTTTTTCTTGTTTCTGTTCAGGGAGAAGATTTAATAGAATATGATTAGTATCTGTTTTTAAAAATTGGGCTGAGATGTAGCCTTAGTAGATGCGTGG
Source organism: Rhynchomys soricoides (assembly GCA_019843965.1). NCBI lineage: Eukaryota > Metazoa > Chordata > Mammalia > Rodentia > Muridae > Rhynchomys > Rhynchomys soricoides. The sequence continues at coordinate 7,721,468 of JADRCH010000009.1, forward strand.
CCCTGTGTTAAATCCTCAGGCTTTCAAAAAATTATTGTAAACCCTAGAGCTTATTAATTAAGGCACAGTAACCAAGCCTGAGGGTGTAAGTAGGGAACACAGTATAACAATACTTACTGTGGGTGACTAGAGTCTAAATGGAGGCTGTTGACGACACTGTTCAGGCAAGCAAGGGTGAGGAGAGAAAGGAGGTGGAAAATCTCGACCAGGGATCTAGGAAGCCTTGGTCAGAAAGCATATGTGAGGCCTTTAAAGATCTTAAAGCAGGGTCAGGAAATGTGTGTAGTCAGGAGGTGCTGTGTACCAAGTGGAAGTTAACTGTGTCCTTGCTTGCTCTTTTCCTTTAGTAATGTTGGATCCTGAATGGCAGGATCCAACAGATCCTTACAGGGCTGAGACTTCCTGTCTAGCACAGCATTCCCTTAGGTAAAAAGTGAAGGGTTTTATGCCATAGTTGAGACTAGTTGGTGGTAATGATGTGTCCTAGGAGGTGATAGTGGGTGAAGTGTGTCTCATACTTTTCTCAGTCTACCAAGCACTAGTTTTTGCTTTCTTGAGCGGTTGTTACTGATTCTTAAGAGTGACTCAGGTAGAGTTTTTAATGTATTAATACATTTTTGGCTTTATTTTTAAAAAGCATTTCAGATATTTAATTTTGTAGATAGTATGAGTTACTTAAAGATAGTTGCTTTGTCTATATTAATTTTCTTAGAATTTGTTTTGATATTCCTTTAACCTTGCCAATTTGGTGTTTTTTTTTTGTTTTTCAGTCATCATTATTCAGTTTTATCTTGGTGGGTTTTTAAAATGACATTGCTAAATTATCTATTTACCACCAAGCTAAACCCATCTGACCAGGTGAGCTTTGGCTGTCTTGTATGTACAATCATTTAGCTGTTTATTTTCTATCTCTTCAAGAACGTGCTGTTAATATACATATATTTTCCATATAATCTTGGACTTGCTGTCTCTATGTTTCAAGTTTGAAAGCTTGAATAGGAATAAAAGATGTTATATGTTTAAATGTTTTGAAACAAAAACAGTGCAGTTCTTTAGGGATAGTAGACACTTGAATGAGTATTAGAAACCATGCTATTCAGTCACTTCAAGTGACTTTTGATCAGAAGAACTTTACAGTAATTAAAAATATAGTTTCTGTCCTAACTAAAGCAAGCTCTCCTCTGATGAAAATAGCTTTGGTAGAAAGAAGGCCAGATTGGGGTGGGGAGAGGGTTTATCGCCTATAGAACCTTTTCTCACTTCCAAGTTAGAGCCTGGCACTATGTTCGTATCAGAACTTTCCTCACCCCAGTCATCCACTGGGATAAGCATTCATTTATTTATTATTAAAATACAATGCTTATTTTTAAAAATTTAAAATACTGAAACTTTATTTCATGTGAAATAAGGAGGATATATTTAGTAAGTTTACCTATTTATGTATGTAGGTTTCTGAGATAGGAACTTGCTGTATTGGTTCTTGAGACTTGATTTCTTTCTGGTTCAAAGTCCTCCTGAAGTCAGAGTATAATGGGTCAAATGCAGGCATGTAGGTTAGGTTCTATACTTAATGTTTGGTCAGTGGAGATGTGTGAGATAATTGACTGTCAGTTCTTTTTAAATGCGACTCTGTGTACACTTAAAGCTTTTTTTTTTTTTTTTTTTGGAAAACAAGGAGAGGAAGGAGAGAGAGGCCTCATACATGTAGCTATGAATGACCTTCATACATGTAGCTATGGATGACCTTCATACATGTAGCTGTGAATGACCTTATCAAGTGATGTCCTAACAGATCACTCCAGGCCAGGCGTGTCTCTCCGTGTCTCAGTGTGTGGTGCACTCTGACACCAGTGGCAGATTTGTTTTCTTGTGTGACCACTTGATGTTTTTGAAAACAGGTTGAGATTCTCTGCTGGAAAGATTCTTGAGGTAGCTCTGGGAAGGTTTGCTTTGGTGATCTCTGGCCGATTTTAGGAATCGGGGAGATTCAGAGATGTGCCATCAGTTACATGAACTTTCCTTCATTTTGCTTTTGAAACAGTTTACAGTATGACTTTCTTGGCTGTACTTGTTTTTTCTCTGAGCAAGTAATTTTTCTAGATAATTCTAATTTGTATAAGCTTTTATTTGTCAATGTTCATGGTTTTAAATATCACTGCTTTTCTCTCTAATCTGCAGCTGATAGGTACTGCGTCTTGTGTGTGATTTGAAAAGACACATAGGGTTTTATTTTTTTTTTAATTGTTGAATGGAATTTTCTAAATATTTTATATCGTTGAATGGAATTTTGTAAATATTTCTTTTTCTGTCTTCACATGTAATTTAGGTTTTGACTTCTCTATGTCACACAGCTTTAGTTAGATGCCGAGGACAAAGTGTTACTGTTGTGAGTTTTGACCTGAAAGGTAATTGGTGCTTTTTTCTCATGAGCTATTATTTCCAGATTGATGGGCAAAGTATAAAACATAAGCAGGGTTGTAGGTTTAGATAATTTGTCAATAAATTGCTTTGAAATAGAAAACTTTAGTTTTTTATTCAACATAATTCTAAGAGATATTTAAGCTAAATATGAAATGATTGCTACAGTACAGTGGAAGCTGCCATTGTAACTAGATGGATTCTTTCAGAATGTCTTCCTTCTAGATTTAAGTAGCCAGCTTTCATACTATCTCAAGCTGATACTTAAAAAATAAAATAGTTAAATTTGCTATAAAATTCACCTTGTTAAATGGGAAGCAGCCATCAGTTTTAACATTTTACACAATTCATTTTCACATGACCAAATGATAAGACCAAAATTCCATTAACTCAACTATGTGTCTTTGGCCCTTAAAGAGGGACTAGTTTTGCTTTTTTAAAAAAATGTATTCATATATATTTCTATTGGAATTATCTATTTAAGATTCTTCTATGACCTTAATAATCATCATAATTCTTAACTTGATAGTACTTATTTTAATTAGTGAGCCACAAATACTCTGCAGTTCATATGAATGAAGCAGCTTAATGGAGGACTAGAACCAAAGCACAAAAATCCTGTAGTTTCATTCAGCGTCGGTACTGTGAATGTAGATGGGGTGTGAGTGATTTGGCATTTAGACTTCAGTGCCTTCACCTCTGAAATGTCAGGGTTATTTGGACTCTTGGAATTTTTTGAGACTCTGAAGGTTTTCTTAGCCTAAAACTTGATATGTAGATCAGGCTAGTCTTAAACTCACAAGAGATACTTCTGCTTCTCTCTCCTGAGTGCTAGGATTAGAGTAATGTGCCGTTATACCTGGGTTTCTAAGGATTCTTTTTATCTCACAAATTTATAGTTTTGTTTAAATTATTAAAGGGCATGTTCACCTATCTCTGCAGCAAAAATAACACCTCAGAATATTTATATCTGCCAACATCCATATTTGGGTTCTGATAATTTAAAATCAGGAGCCTTTTAGCCTAAGAGCTGACCCTTTATTGGCATATTATTTTTTTATACAATTCAAACCTTATGTATGACTATTATTTTGAGATAGGGTCTCAACTGTGTAACCCTGGTTGTCCTGGAACATACTATGTAGACCAGGCTTGCTTCACACTCATGGAAACCTTCCTGCCCCTGCCTCCTGTATGCTGTGATTCATATGTTTTTCATAGCTAAACAACAGTATGAAACAGTGAATTAGTCATCCAGCTCATTTGTGATGGTGCAGCCTTTGGTTATTTCTGTCTCTGAAATTTCCACCAACCTGCCTGGATGCCCACCTGCCCACCTGCTTGCCGCCTGCTCATCTGTCCTTTCTATCATACCTATCTGGGAAAGGCCTTCTCTGTAGTCCTGACTGTTCTGTACACCAGTCTAGTGTTGAACTCACAAAGATCTACCTACCTCTGCCTCTCAAGTGCTTGGATTGAAGGTGTGTACCACCACTGCCCAGCTTCCTATAAATTATAGTCAAACCAAGATTTTAAAACAATTATGTAGAAGTTCAGAAACATTTTTGTAACAGTATCTAGAAACAAGTGTTAAAGTGTATCAGAGCTATATTTGTTGTGTAGTTATATTTATTAACTGCTTAAAGTGGTTTCCTGTGATTTTGCTTATAAATTAAATTAGCTTAATCTTTTATAGTATAATTTCTTAGTATCTTTGCATAGTGTGTGTGTGTGTGTGTGTGTGTGTGTGTGTGTGTGCACGCACCATGGTTATCAGAATAACTGTCTATAGGAGACAAGAAGTTAGTTTTGTTCAAATTGACTAAGTAGCCTATATTGATTAAAACTTCAGGAGTCTGACCCAGAGTAGTTTATTTTAGGTGAAAAATTCTCTGGTGATAATGAATTCAATCCTATGTGCACAGTAAAGTTTAAGACTTTATTCTAACTTTCAAGGTCACTGCACTCATATGCACAGACTTAATATACATATAATTGAAACTCTTTGTGAAATGCATGTGACACCTTCCAAAAAAGATAGGTTCTATAGATTGGCCAAGTTTTGAACAAAACTACCTTCTTGACTCCTGCAGACGGTTATTCTGATGGCCATGGTGGTTGCAGACACACACACATACACACACATACACACACACACGCACACACACACACACAGACACCATACAAAGATACTAAGAAATTATACCATAAATGATTAAGCTAATTTAATTTATAAGAAAAATTACAGACAATAAAGATCTGCATGAGGATGCTAACCTCACAGATAGTGCAAATGTCACAAAGCTGTAAACCATGTCCACTCACAGCTTCTGGGCAAATGTCAGGTAATATTTCTGTTTCCTCTAGTACTTATTATCGGTGTACACAAGACCTCTGTGCCTACAACATCTGTCTAACATATTCCAAAAATTCTTGCTTTAATATATTTATTTTCAACAGTAGCTAGTTTTGTATTGGTGATTGATTTTCTAATTTTGCCATTTAGCTAATATAATAGTTTAAAATTTTCCCTCATATTAAATATTCAAGTAGATGACAACACATGGTGGATGTCAACAACAATTTATATTTCTGCCACATGGTGTCGCCAAAATTCATGATTTAAGGAGCTTTAAAATGATTTTTTTTAAAATGCTGTTTTTATTTTAAGCTCCTTTGTTTTCTTTTTGATTTTGTGCCTCACATACTAGTATGAGACATGAAAAATAGCTTTCTTCAGCCTGTAATTTCTGCTTAATTATTATTTAATATGCAACAACAGTTTATGCTGAGACAATATAATGTCAATAAACTAGTGACTAGAGACAGATGTCCACTGTAAGGGTTTTTCCTGACAAGAATTTATTTTGGGATTCTTTGTTTCATCTTGTTGAGAAATGGTTTATGAAGTCCCAGCTGGTCTCAAACTGCTATCTAGTTAAGGTTGGCCTTGAATATTTAGTCCTTCTGCCTCTACCCCCAAATGCTGGGATTATGAATGTTTGTTACTATGTTAATCCATTTGTGCTGCTAATATTCTAAAATTATTCCATATACCTTTGCTTATAGACATTTGTTTAAAATCAGATAGACTCCTAGTAGCTAGTGTCTAATGAATCATCAATCCTGGAGCTCATCCTTTTTGTAGAGGTGTTTTCTATCCAAGCTCTGTGAGCACATTACCTCAAGAGTAACAGGCTTGTCTATAGACTTAAAATTGTGCCTAAAAGGAGGTGTTCTTTTAAGGGTTACTATTGGGTAGGCTTGTATTAATTACATGTAGGCCTTTATTTGTCTCCTACAAAGTTATACTTGAACTATAACACCTGTTTTGGATTTTTATATAGGCACTAGCTCATAGTTTATGGAAATAATTTGCTGTGTAACTAAATATAACAGTATGTATAGATTTGACCCAGTAATTCTAGTATTGATAACACACTGATAATATAAAGATTTATATATAATTCTGTCTGTAATTTAGACTAAAAAGTATATAGGATGGGTCAAGGAAAGATGGCTCAGAGGTGGAGAGTGCTTGCTGCTCTTCCAGAGGGCTACAGGGTTTTATCCTCAGGACCCTTGCCAGGTGGCTCACAGCAACCAAGGGATCCATCATCACCCTCTTTAGACCTTCAAGGTCACTGCACCCACATGCACAGACCTAATATATACATAACTTTAAAAATTAAAATCTTAAAAAAGCTCATTAGACTGGGGCTGGTTGTATACCTTAGTTGTACACTTCATTCTTAGTAACCTTGTCTGATGCACAGTCTCCTTCTGCCCAGAAAAAGTGTGTAGGCCCACAATCATTGCAAAACATTAACTGGTTGTAATTATATTGCCTGATAATTTAGTAATTGTTCATGGAACCAGCCTTTTGTTGTGTATAAAATAATGTAACTTGGGACTTTGCTGCTCTCTCAGTGGAGAGATGCTAGTTTTGCAGAGGACCTGGATTTGTTTCCTCCAGCTCCCCCTTCTGTCCTGTCCAGGCACTAGGCACATGGCACACACACCCTGCAGATCAACGCTGACTGAAAAAATAAAAGCAAATAACATTTTAAAAAATACATGTTCTTTGTGTATGAACCACAGTAGTTGACAAATTAACATGAGTTAGTAAAAAATGTAAACCCAGGTGTCTTAGGGTTTCTATTCCTGCACAAACATGACCAAGATGCAAGTTGGGGAGGAAAGGGTTTATTGAGCTTACATTTCCATGCTGCTGTTCATCACCAAAGGAAGTCAGGACTGGAACTCAAGCAGGTCAGGAAGCAGGAGCTGATGCAGAGGCAATGGAGGGATGTTTCTTACTGACTTGCTTGCTTCTCCTGGTTTGCTCTGCTGGCGTTCTTTTAGAGCCCAAGACTACCAGCCCACAGATGGTACCACTCACAGGGGGCCCTCCCCCTTGATCACTAACTGAGAAAATGCCTTACCACTGGATCTCATGGAGGCATTTTCTCAACTGAAACTACTTGCTCTGTGATAACTCCAGCTTGTGTAAAGTTGACACAGAAAACTAACCAGCACACCAGGATGGAGAACTTTAGCTTTTTTTTTTTAACTGTAGGAGCTGTCCATGTTTATTTTGACTTTTCTTGTCTTATGGTTTTGATTGTCCTTTATCATATTTTAAGTGTATTTAAGTATTTTGGCCCATCTGTATGTGCAGAGGCACATGTGTACACTCATGCTCACATATTCACAAACTTTTAAAGAGCTATCTTATCTTCTGTCTGTCTGTCTGTCTGAATGTCTGATTTGTGCTGTAGCCAGGGAGTTGCTGCATTAATTATTAATATTGGTTGAGGCAGATGACCAGGATCTCTCAAAAATGTTTGAAGACTCAGAAAACAGCTCAGTGATGACAAATACTCTGTACTGGACTAGGGAAATTATCCCACTTTCTTAAGTTTTAGTCAAATGTTTTATTGAACATTATGTTTTGTTTTCAGTTAAGTTTGAGATTCTGAAGTTCTGTTAATAGTTTTAAGTGATGAAAAATTTCTAGTCAGCTCCTTATATATATTTAAGTCTGAGACATGAGTATATTGAGACTGCAATCCATATATAAGTTAAGAAAGTGATTAGGAAAACAAAACCAAGCAAAACTAAATGTCCCTATGGGACACAGAAGATATATTACCATTCTGAAAGGGAGGAAAAGGAGCATAGTGAGGAATGCTGGAACCAAAGCAAGACCAGAAATGGCTTGGCAGATTGCAAAAGCTGCATCTCCATGTCTGGTGTCAAAGCACTGTTAAGGTTTCCAACTCTTACAGCTTTGTTGACTGCAGCACACTTTTCTTGACTGGGCTGGTTCCACTCTCTGTTAGCATCTTTCCTCAGCAGTTATCCCATAACCCTGGCTGGAATCTCCAACATGTTAGGGTCTCTAACACTTAACTAGGCTTGACCTTCAAAGCTTCACACAATGGCTTCTCTAGGCCTCCATCAGAGAGACATCCTGACACACACCTGGCCTCACTGGCTTTCCATAGTCATGGAGGAAGATTCCACAATCTCTATCTTGTATTTTTGTTTTAATTAATTAATCAATTAATCAATTTTTATATATCTTTCCCTTTCTTGTATTCTTAACTCTTATGTCCAGAACCACATGAACAAAGCTTCCAAGCTCTGCTGTTTAATGGGTTTGGAGCTTAGCCTCTGTTCAATTGCGTTTGTATCAGCTTTCTGTTGTTGATGTATTCTTTCACTGCTTATGCTTGTCTTTAATCCCTTTTTACTGGTTGGTAGCTTAGCTGGGCAGGGTCTGGCCTGAGGACATTACTCTTTGTTCTGTGTACTATCAGTAAACTTATCTCCTTGAGCACTGGAATTCTTGTCTTCTATGTTACATTTTCTGGTGCTGTCTTTCTCCTCAAACTACATTTTGTACCTCTCTTTGTCCAGTTTGTTCCTTTTCATTATAGATCTACATAAGAGTGACCACTAATAACTGAGTGACACAGTCGATACTAGGCTGTCTTGAAATCTCTCTGCCAACACCATTAATCCAAAATGCATCTGTTATGCCTCAGGCAAGTTTTTAGAACAAGGGCAAAAGTAGATATATTCTTTGCAGAAATATCACAGGAATGGTCTCTAGTCCACTTACCCTCTGAGACTTGAACTGGGTCCCCACAGTTCAAATTTCCCTCAGGACTGGCTCCCATTTTGCTACTAGGACGGCCCCTTAAGTCCCATTTAAAGCATCCAGTCACTTTTCTACTCCAAAGTTCCAAGGTCTTCCATAGTCCTCTAACAAACAGCATGATAAGGCCTTTCTGAGCAATACACCACTCCTTGTAAGAAACTTCTGACATAGTCGCTCTTCTATTGCTATGAGAAGACACTTGTGACCAAGACAACTCTTATAAATAGAATCATTTAATTTGAGGCTTGCTTTTGGTTTTAGAGGTTTAGTTCATTGTTATCATAGTGGAAAGCATGGCAGCATGCCAAGAGCTGCATTCTAATCTACTGGCTGAGACAGAGAAAACACTGAGCCTGGTATGTGCTTTGAAAAACTCAAACCTTACCTCCGGATACATACTTCTTTCAACAAGGCCATGTCTCCTAATCCTTTCAAATAGTTCCACTCCCTAGTGACAAAGCATTCAAATTTATGAGCCTATGTGGCCATCCTTATTCAAACCACCACAGTGGGCTTGGGGCATTTGACTCAATCCAAAATGAATCATTGTATGTTGGGAATACCTTGATTACAAGCTAGTCTTGGGGTTTAAAGTTTTTAGGGTTCCTTGCCAGTCAGTGATCGATCGATCGATCGATCTGTCTATCTGTCAGGGTAGTGAATGATAATTCTTTTCCAATCCAGGTACTAGACATATTTCTTGGTCTCTTGTTTGGTACTCTGAATTTATCTTTTTGTTGTGTTGTTATTTCAATACATAAAATCAGATAAATTATCAGTCTGAGTATGTTTAACTACTTTTTTTCATTGTCGCTCAAGAGCCTACAATGGCTTTGCTAATTTAGTGTAAGTATTTTGAAGTCTGGATTCTAGCTTGAATCCTCTGTCCTTTGGTGCCACCTTCCCTCCCCTCCCCTGGATGTATACCTGTGGCTTTGATCATCTCACCTGACATTTCACTAGTCTCTCGTGTCTATAGCTCTACCTGGAATGATCTGTTTACCCTCCTCTGTTTAGCTCTTTGCATTAAGCCTCTTTTGGACATAGTAACCTCAAGTAATTTGTTCTGTATTATAATATCAGGCTACAGTTTAATGTAGGAATTTTATGTTGGTCTTTATTTACTATTAGACAGTGTATTTTTTACACGATCTTGCTGTACAGTTCATGCTGACATTTGAAGTCAATATATATCTCAGGCTAGCCTCAAACTTGTAGTCATTTTGCCTCTACTTTTGGGTGTTAGATTTATAGTTATGTTCCATCATGCCTGCCTGTTTACTATTATTTTTGGTCTATAAAGGTTTATAAAGTAAAGGGAATTTGTGCATGGAGAATTGGTTGTTTCTATTCCCTTCCTTGTATAGGTGAATGCTGTGCCATTTATTACTCCTTTGTAGTAGTGCTTTTCAAATAATTTAAAGTGATACATATGTTATGAAGTTAAAAGAATCTGAAGAATATCAATTTTGGTTGTGCTTTGGGTAGAAAGAAGAAAAAATTGGAAAAGAAATATCCATGAGATCACAGGCACAGACACATGAATATTTAAATTATGAATGGTGGGTAGTACTATGGTGTATATAGTCTACTGAAGTAGAAATTCTATCAGCATTTAATTTTCAGAATCATTGTAAAATAGGTGTTTTAGTTATAATCTTAAATACATATTGAGACATCAGGGTTTAGATATGTGTATATTATATATAAAATGGACATATATAATTAGTGGGAGAATGAGAGATTATGGTTTTACTAGTTTTTAAAGCATGTCAGAAAGCATGTTTTGACATGTGGTCAAAAAATGTGGTCTAGAGTAATATAGTAATTTAATATGTAATTTATGATAAATTAATTGCATGTCTATGTTGTGTGTGTGAATGGCTGTAAGCATACAGCACATATGTACATGTGTGCTTAGTTTTTTTTGTCAAATTGACACAAGCTAGGGTTATTTGGGAAGAGAAAACCTCAATTGAGAAAATGCCGCCAATAAATTGGACAGTGGGCAAGTCTGAGGGACATTTCTTGAAAAATGATTAATGAAGGAGGGCTGAGCCCACTGGGTAGTGCCATCCCTGGGCAGGTGGTCCTGGGCTATGTGAGAAAGCAGGCTGAGCAAACTTTGAAGAGCAAGTCAATAAGCAGCATTCCTTCATGGTCTTTGTTTCAGTTCGTGCTTCTCTGTTCCTGCCTTGTGAGTTCTTTCCCTAACTTCCTTTCATGATGTACTGTGATTCATACTATAAGCTGAAATTAACTCCTTTGCAAGTTGCTTTTGGTCATGCTCTTTATTGTAATAGCAAACTAAAACAATATAATTGGAATATTAACACTTAACATTTGTTTAAACTGAAGAAATAATCGACAGCTTCTTGTATACTGTGTGTATGTTTGTGTGTGAGTGTGAGTGTGAGTGTGTGTGTGTGTGTGTGTGTGTGTGTGAGAGAGAGAGAGAGAGAGAGAGAGAGAGAGAGAGAGAGAGAGAGAGAGAGA
>JADRCH010000009.1:7732560-7743506 GCA_019843965.1 Rhynchomys soricoides
AGAGAGAGAGAGAGAGAGAGAGAGAGAGAGAGAGAGAGAGAGAGAGAACATATGAATAAATAAGTGCTTGAAGGTTAGAGGAACAAAGCCAGAGATAAGATCCTATTTAGTGATATTTCTACCTAATCTTTCTGTTACATAATACAAAATTAAAAGTAACACATTTGGTGATTTTGATTCTACAAAGAACAGGTCCAGTTTATGTTTTTGACTATGATTTCTTCCACTCTTGAATTTTTTGATATTCCTTTTCTTTTCACCAGTCTCTTAATAACTGAATAATCTCTTTAAAATATTTTCAGAATACATTCATTAGCAATTGTTACTTTTAAGTAAGAAATGACCCCAATAAATTGTGAATTAAATTGGTCCAGCACACCTGTAAATCATAGTCTCATAGTTGACACTAAATTGAGATACTCCTCATAAGTTTTGGTTTTCCTTTAAGTGACAATTTAAGAATTGTCATTATTTTTCTACTAAAAACATAGTTGTAATTCCAGTAGTTTTTTTCTGTTGTTCTCATTTAAACTAAAGATTTAAACTAACTTGTACAAAACTGCAGTTGAGTAGATATCAGAGATGTTATGGAGAGAAAGTTCCTGTATAGTGTTTCCATCCTACCTGCACTGCAAATAACCACTAGAGTTTAAATTGTTTTGATAGTTGGGATCTCTTTTTATATTTATTAACTTTACATCCCAATCCTAGTCCCCCCTCCTGGTTCCTCTCTCCCACAGTCCCTCATCCCATCTCCCTCCCCTTTTAAGAGAATGGATCCCTCGAGTATCTCCCCACCCTGGCACATCAAGTCTATGTTGGGCTAGGCTAGTCTTCTCCCACTAAGGCCAACAAGTCAGCCAGATTCTACAGACAGCTTTAGGGAAACCCCCTGTTGTAGTTGTTTGGGACACACCCGAAGGCTGGGCTGCACATCTGCCACATTTTTGTGGGGAATTGGGGGTTAGTCCAGCCTGTGTATGCTCTTTGGTTGGTGATTCAGTCCAAGTGTCCCCAAGGGTACAGGTTAGTTGACTCTGTTGGTCTTCCTATGAAGTTCCTATCTCCTTTGAGGCCCTCAATCCTTACTCCTATTCTTCCATAAGAGTCCCCAGGCTCTATTCACTCTTTGGCTGTGGGTTTCTGCATCCCTCTGAGACAGCTGCTGGAGCCTCTTAGAAGACAGCCATGCTAGGCTCCTGTCTGCAAGCATAAGATTAATATTGTCAGAGGTTGGTGCCTATCCATGGGATGGATCTCTAGTTAAGCTGGTTATTGCTTGGCCATCCCCATAGTCTCTGTTCCATCCCCCATCTCTGTGTTTCTTGTAGGCAGGATAAATTTTGGGTGGAAAGTTTTGAGGGTGGGTTGGTGTCTATATTGTTCCACCGGGGTTCTGGTCTATCTGTAGTTGGCCTCTCCATGTTCCATATCCCCACTGCTGTGCATTTCTGCTAAGGTCACCCTTACTGATTCTTGAAAACCTCCTTTATTCATAGGTCTCTGGCACATCCTCAAGATTCCCTTCACTGCTCCCAAACCCTTCCAGCTACATACAGATTTCCTTTCATTTCCATAGCCATCTGACCATCTCCCCTGTTTCTCCTTATACCTGATCCTGAACCCCCTTACCTTCCCTGTCTCCTCTTCCACCCAGTTCCCCCCTCCAGCTGCCTCCTACAACTGTTTTATCCCCCATTCTAAGTGATGTTCTTGCTTGGGCCTTTCTTCCTGTTTACCTTTTTTGTGTTTGTTGAGTATAGCATGGTTATCCTGTATTTTATGGCTAATAATCCACTTATAAGTGAGTATATACCATGCATGTCCTTTTGGTTCTGGATTACATGACTCAACATGGTATTCTAAAGTTCCATTCATTTGCCTGCAAAATTCATGGTATCTTTGTTTTTAAATAGCTGAATAGTAATTTATTGTGTTGATGTACCATATTTTCTTTCTCTGTTCTTCAGTTGAGGGACATCTAGATTGTTTACAGTTTTTGGCTATTACAAGTAAAGCTGCTATAAACATAGTTAAGCAGTTCTCCCTGTGGTATAGTAGGGCATCTTTGGGGTATATGTCTGGGAGTGGTATACCTGGGTCTTGAGGTAGAACTATTCCTAGTTTTCTGAGAAACTGCCAAATTGACTTCCAAGTGGCTGCATAAATTTGCACTTCCACCAGCAATGGTGGAATGTTCTCCTTTCTCCACATCCTTGCCAGCATGTGCTATTGCTTGAGTTTTTGATTTTTGCCATTTTGCCATTCTGACAGGTGTAAAGTGGAGTCTCAGTGTTGTTTTGACTTGCACTTCCCTGATGATTAGGGATTTTGAACATTTCTTTAAGTGTTTCTCAGCCATTTGAGATTCTCTGTTGTTTTGGCTATCCTGCATTTTTTGTTGTTCTACATGAAGTTGAGAATTGTTCTTTTAAAGTCTATAAAAATTGTGTTGGGATTTTGATGGGAATTGCATTGAATCTGGAGATTGCTTTTTGTCAGATGGCCATTTTCACTGTTAATCCTACCTATCCATGAGCATGCGAGATGTTTCCATCTCCTGATATCTTCTTCAGTTTCTTTCTTTAGGGACTTGAAGTTCCTGTCATACAGATCATTCACTTGCTTGGTTGGAGTTACACCAGGGCATTTTGTATTATTTGTTGGTTGGTGTTGTTTCCCTAATTTCTTTCTCATCCCATTTATCATTTGTATAAAGGAAGGCTACTGATTTATTTGAGTTAATTTTGTGTCCAGTCACTTTGCTGGTGTTTTTCAGCTGTAGGAGTTCTCTGGTAGAACTTTTGGGGTCACTTATGTATTCAATCATATCATCCAAAAATAGCAATACTTTGACTTCTTCCTTTCCAGTTTGTTTCCTCTTGATCTCTTGTTGTTTTATTGTTCTGTCTAGAACTTCAAGTTGAAGTTCTATTGAATAGATAGGGAGAAGTGGAAAGCATTTTCTTATATCTGCTTTTAATGGAATTGCTTTAAGTTTCTCTACATTTAATTTGATATTGGCTATTGCTTACTGTATATGGTTTTTATTACATTTAAATATGTTTAGGTATCCCTGATTAACATGAAGGGCTTATGGATTTTGTCAAAGGCTTTTTCAGCATCTAATGAGATGATCATGTGAATTTCTTCTTTCAGTTTGTTCATATGATAGATTACGTTGATGGATTTTCATAAGCTGAACCATCCCTGCATCACTGGGATGAAGCCTACTTGATCATGGTGGATGATGTTTTTAATGTGTTGAGTGAGTATTTTATTGAGTAGTTTTTCATCAGTGTTCATGAGAATTGGTCTGAAATTCTCTTTGTTGAGTCTTTCTGTGGTTTAGGTATCAGCGTAACTATGGCTTCATAGAATGGGTTTGGCAGTGCTCCTACTGTTTCTATTTTGTGGAATAGTTTGGGTCTTCTTTGAAGATCTGATAGAATTCTGCACTAAAACCATCTAGTCCTTGGCTTTTTTGGGGGGGGGGTATGAGAACTTTCTAATTTCTTTATGGAGGCACTTATTGCTATGAACTACCCTCTTAGCATTGCTTTCATTTGGGTATTGTCTTAGTCAGGGTTTCTATTCCTGCACAAACATCATGACCAAGAAGCAAGTTGAGGAGGAAAGGGTTTATTCAGCTTACTCTTCCAATTGTTGTTCATCACAAAAGGAAGTCAGGACTGGAACTCAAGCAGGGCAGGAAGCAGGAGCTGATGCAGAGGCCATGGAGGAATGCTTACTTACTGGCTTGCTTGCTTCCCCTGGCTTGCTTAGCCTGCTTTCTTATAGAACCCAAGACTACCAGCCCACAGATAGTACCACTCACAAGGGGCCCTCTTCCCCTTGATCACTAATTGAGAAAATGCCTTACTGCTGGATCTCATGGAGACATTTTCTCAACTGAAACTCCTTTCTCTGTGATAACTTCAGCTTGTGTCAAGTTGACACACAAAACTAGCCAGTACAATTGACCCCTTGTCAAGTTGACACACAAACACATCACCAATAAGCCTCGACCCTTACTTCCTTATTCATCCCCAAGATCTAAATAACTTTAAAAATCCCACAGTCTTTGCAAATTCTTACATATTAACATTTCAGTCCCTTTTAAACATCCAATTTCTTAAAATTCAAAGTCTTTTAAAAATTCAAAGTTTCTTAACTGTGGGCTCCACTAAAATACCTTCTTTCTTCAATAGGGAAAAATATCAGGCCACAGTCACAGTCAAAATTAAAATCAAACTCCAACAGTCCAATGTCTGGGATCCACTCACAATCTTCTAGATGCCTCCAAGTCCTTGAGTCACTTCTCTAGCTCTGCCCTTTGTAGCACACATCTTGTCTTCTAGGCTTCAGATGCCTGTACTCCACTGCTGCTGCTGCTGTTCTTGGTGGTCATCTCATGGTACTGGTATCTCCAAAACACTGCTGTCTTCTGCTGCAACTAGGTTTACCAACAGCCTCTCCTAGGCGCTCTTCATGGTGCCAAGCCTCACCTCCTTTGCATGACCCCTTCAGTCTTGGGCTGTCAATTGCAACTGAGGCTGCACCTTCACCAATGGCCTTCCATGGACTCTCACAGTGCCCAGGCCTCAGCTGCTCTTCACAACTCCTTCAAGCCTTTCAAAACCAGTACCCTCTGGGTGACTCTTACATGTTATCAAGTCCTGCCACAGCACAAGATACAACCCTCGCTATCTCTGGAACGCAGCTTCTTTGTGCTCTCAGAAAACACTTCCCAGAAGATTTCACCCCAGTGACGCTGGTCTCTTCTTAATCACTACTAATATCTTAGCTCCAGCTAACCAGCATCAATAGTCCCAGCAATGCGATGGTTTTGCTTTAGTAGTTCTGGTATCTTGTTAATACCATCTAACCAAAACCACAGAATCTTAAATCAAACTAGCAATGGCCCTGATAAGAGTCTTTAATCTTTCCTCTGAAATTTCACAAGCCAGGCTTCCATCTTCTGCACTGTTCTCAACATTATTCCAAGCGCCTACACAACATCCCACAGAGCAGCCTAAAGTTCCAAAGTCCTTCCACAGTCCTCCCCAAAACATGGTCAGGTTGTCATAGGAATACCCCACTTTGCTGGTACCAATTTGTCTTAGTCAGGGTTTCTATTCCTGCACAAACATCATGACTAAGAAGCAAGTTGGGGAGGAAAGGGTTTATTCGGCTTACACTTCCAATTGCTGTTCATCACGAAAGGAAGTCAGGACTGGAACTCAAGCAGGTCAAGAAGCAGAAACTGATGCAGAGGCCATGGAGGAATGCTGCTTACTGGTTTGCTTGCTTCTCCTGGCTTTCTCAGCCTGCTTTCTAATAGAACCCAAGACTACCAGCCCACAGATGGTACCACTCACAAGGGGCCCTTCCCCCTTGATCACTAATTGAGAAAATGCTTTACCGCTGGATTTCATGGAGGCATTTTCTCAACTGAAACTCCTTTCTCTGTGATAACTTCAGCTTGTGTCAAGTTGACATACAAAACTAGCCAGTACAGTTAGGTTGTGACTTCATTTTTATTAAATTCTAGAAAGTCTTTAATTTCTTTCCTTATTTTTTCCCTGATTCAGAGATTATTGAGTAGCCAGCTGTTTGGTTTCCATGAGTATGTAGGCTTACTGTTGTTTCTGTTGTTGAAGTCCAGCTTTAATCATGATGATCTGATAATATATATGATGATATTTCAGTTTTCTTGTTATGGCTTGCTTTGTAACCAACTATATGGTCAATTTTGGAGAAAGATCCATGAAGGGTTGAGAAGAAGTATATTCTTTTGTGTTTGGGTGAAATAATCTGTAGTATGTCCGTTAGATCCATTTGTCTGGATGCCATGTTAATTGGTGAGAATAGGGTGTTGAGGTCTCCTACTATTAATGTGTGGGGATCCATCGATTTAACTTTAACAGTGTTTCTGTTGCAAATGTAGGTGACTTTGTGTTTGAGACATAGATGTTCAGGATTGAGATAACATCTTGGTAGATTTTTCCTTTGATGAATATGAAATGTCTTTCCCTGTCTCTTTTGATTAATTTTGGTTGAAAGTCTACTTTATTAGATATTAAAATTGCTACTGCAATTTGCTTCTTTGGTTTGTTTTCTTGGAAAACATTTTTTCCAGTCCTTTACTCTGAGGTAAATGTCTATTGCTAAGGTATTTTTCTTGTATGTAGCAGAGTGATGGATCCTGTTTTTGTATCCATTCTCTTAGCCTGTGTCTTCTTGTTAGGGAATTGAGTTCATTGACTTTAAGAGATATTATTTTGATGGTGGTGGTAGTAGTGTGTGTGTGTGTTTGTATGTACTTCCCTTGTTTGTGCTTATAAAAGAATTGCTTATTTCTTGTGGGTTTTTTGGATACAGCTATTCTCTTTGGGTTGGAGTTTTCCTTCTAGTATTTTCTGTAGGGCTAGATTTGCGTGTAGATATTGTTTAAATTTGAATTTGTCCTGAAATAATTGTATTTTCTCTATCTATGGTAATTGAAAGTTTTTCTGGGTATAGTAGTTTAGTTGGCATCTGTGGTTCTTTTAGAGGTTGCAAGATATCTGCCTAGGCCATTCTACCTCTTAGAGTCTGTTGAGAAGTTGGGTGTAATTCTGATAGGGCTGCCTTTGTATGTTACCTGACCTTTTAAATTTTGCAGCTTTTAATCTTTGTTCTATAGATTTTATGTTTTGGTTGTTATGTGGTAGGAGGATTTTATTTTCTGGTTCAGTCTAATTCATGTTCTGTAAGCTTCTTGTGTATTTATAGTTATCTCTTTAGGTTGGGAAAGTTTTCTTCTATGATTTTGTTGGGAATATTTTCTGGTTCTTGGAGCTGGGACTCTTCACCTTCTTCTCTTCCTATTATTCTTAGGTTATGTCTTTTCATGGTATCCCAGATTTCCTGGGTGTTTTGTGTCAAGCTTTTTCTCTGTCACTTATTTACAGATACTTTGTAGGATGTATATTTTATATAACCCTTTGCACTGTAGCTTCTTTTGTCTTTATGGTAAACCCAGGGCTTCATGCATGCTAGGCAAACAATCAGCCAACTGAGGCTCATCCTAGCCCTATTTTCTGTTATGAACGCAAGCATCACATGGAATTTTATAATCCTTTGCTTTCATTGCTTCTATTGATGCTGTAGGTTTGTCTTTTTTGGGTAATGATGAGATGATAATTCTTGTACGTGGTATTTTTAGTGATCATTTGCATTCCATTTCACTTGATATAGTAAAGTTATGTTTTAAAAAATTTAGTGGACTGTGCTGAACAGTTTTCCAAAATGTTTTTTTTTTTTTTCCAAATTTTTGTTAGCAGTATATGGGAATTCTAGTAGTTTCATAGTTTGGCCAATAGTTTAATATCATATCAATATCCTTTTTTGGTTTTTCAAGACTGGGTTTCTCTGTGTAGCCTTGGCTGTCCTGGAACTCGCTCTGTAGGCCAGGCTAGCCTTCAACTCATAGATCCACCTACGGTTGCCTCTCAGTTACTGGGATTAAAGGCATGTGCCAATACCACCTGGCTAATATTAGTATTCTTAATTTTGGAAATTGTGGCTATAATATAATGTTGTCTCTTTCATATTGAATATAAACTTTTACTGTCAAACATTTTTATATGGATTGTAGGTTATTAAGCTGTCCTCTTGAAGTATGTTTCTGAATTCTGCTCCTTTAATGGCTTACCTGCTTTTTCTGTCTCTTATTTACAGATACTTTGTAGGATATATATTTTACAAAACCTTTTCTACTGTGGCTTCTTTTGTCTTCAGGGTGTATGTGAGTGTGGGGATGAGAATGGCATGCCTTTCGAGGTCCTATCCCTACATCTTGACATGTTTCCTTACAGTTTATGAATTTCAGCTGCATATTTGATCCATTAATTTTTTGGTGTAGTATGGAAGAGGTCTAGTTTTATGCTATAACATAGATTTCCAGTTTCTCATCACTGTCTTTCCTCCGACACACATTAGCAAGCACCTCTGTTAACAATATACTTGTTTCTGAGTCCTGTATTTTTCCCGTTCTACATGTGGGTTTTTGTGACACTGTCAAGACATAATTATTTTAATATCCAGGTTTGAAAATGTATTATCTAACTATCTAGAGATCTGTTTTTGTTGACTGCTATTTCTGTTGGCTTTGGGTGATCTAGTTTATTTTCTAGTATTATTAGTTTTTATTGAATACCAGGTACTGCAAATGAAAAGTTATAGAGAACTTGAAGTCTTAACTGATAATACCTTTATTCAGAGAGGAGTAATTTCTTTATCATGGAGGTGCCTTATCACATCACAAAATGGCCTTATTTCTAACTGGAATTGAGACACTTTGTAAGTTCAGTTATGTTTAGTTTGATGTTTCTTTAGTTCAATGCAGTCTGCTGCTCTACTCAAGGTCAGTTTTACCAGGGTAGCTCCTCCCCATTTTGTTACCTCTGAACTTCAGTAATTTTTCTGTGTATTAGAATTTCCTGCTGTTTGTCATCTTCCTTTGGAGAATTGACCAATCATCACAAGGACAAGGACATTTCTCAAAGAAACATGCATTGCTTTAGATTTTCAATGTGCCTTAAGATCATGGCTCTATAATTTGTTACCCTCTTAGCTGTTGTCAGTGATTTTAGATAGGCATTTTGTGTTTAAAAACAAAATTGATTAACCTAAACTAGTTCATCCTGTGGTAATCCGTTATTATTGACATTTTTATACTGTATTATCTTTAAAGTATTATTTAAAATTCTTCAGTGTTTTTGAAGATCATCAGATATGTTCTACTTGTGTATTCTTGTATGCAGTTTCTTAGCATGGAGTTGGATGTATACTCTTGATGGATAGGTTCCAGGCATATGAAACGACAGTGAAAATGAGTAGATGTGACACCTGAGCTGTGTGTGCTTTAAGTTTCCTTGGGAAGGTGATGTGCCAAGTAGGTTTTTGAAGTTTAATATTATTTTGGTCATCTATCTCTTCTGAAAACAGGAAGGAAATGATACTCCGTGTATAAATAACTATACCTACAAAACATTTACAGTTTCTGAGTTTGCTTAGATTTCTCAGCTTTTCTGAAATCAGGCAGCCTCACTTACTTTTTAAAAAATCCTTTATCTTTGTAGGGGAGTATTTTTGAATGCACTGATGAGTAAGAAATTAATTGACTTAGAAATGTTTTTTTTTCTGATGCTGTACTAATTCATGATTTTCATTTAGATATCAGAATACTGTTCTCTTTGTTCATCTTTTCAGAGTCCAGATATGACACCTGTTTGCCAATTGTCCCCTTTTCTCCATTTTTCTTATTTACCAATCAAAAGTTTTAACGTTATCAAGGATTCCATGCACTTCCAAGATAGGGATAACATCAATCTAAAGACTCAATTCTTTTCTGTCTTCACTGCTTACAGACAGGGAACACAGTCTCTTCAGCCTGGACCTGTGTAGAAGAATTTGGAGGAAATAAGCAGGTAAGAAAACATCTCTTAGGAATACTGTGGTATATTTAGTTCTCAGAAAAGCAGTTTTAAGCTAATTCTCTCATGACTATATGAGAAATGCATAGAATCATCTACTTAAACCCTGCACTTTATTAGCTGTACTTATAGCTTTACTAGGAATAGACTCATTAAGGAAAAAATTTTTAAATGCCTTTCTGTAACTCAGATGTTTTCAAACCTTTGAGCAAGACAATGTTCTGATATCTAAAATGAACCACTAGGATTTTAAATAGTTTAAATCAGATATGGAGTGAATGCTGTGTTTTGATTATCTAGTGTTTCTCAAAACTAAGCTGAGAATGAGACTATTTTTATACATTATTAAAACAATATTTTGACTCTAAATTATTTCTGTAACAATTCACTGTTTAGTTTTCTCAGCAGGCTACAAAAAAACATTTAGATTGGGGTGGGGGTGGGCTTTATGTAAATGTATGATTTGTCAAAACTTCTTTTTTTTTACATGTAAAGAAATCAGCCCTTTTATAATTCTGTGTTCCTGGGTAGGTCATTTCATCATTGTGTTCCTTAATTCACTATTATCAAAGGGAGTAACAAGAGTGCTTGCAGTGCTTTTAGAAGGGTCTTATTTGTAACTGATCTTGTGTGGTTATTTTTGGCATAAGCACTAAGCAAGTATTATCTAACATGAGAAATCTGTTTGTTGTTTTTGACACTTAAATCTTAGAATCTGAATTTATCCTCACAGATTGTAGCGAAACTTATAGATCTTAAATATTGCCTGAATTTTAAACACACAGTGCTATTTTAGAGCTACCTTCTTTTAATGTCATATGTTTTAAAGCTTTACTTAGAAAGACTGGTTGTGACTTAGGAAGACTGGTTCTGAGGATCGGTTTACTGGCAAAAATGAACCTTGAGAAGAGTTGCTGCCTTTATTTAATCTAAGTCTGTTCTCTTTACTCTGACCCAGATACTTTATCTAGTGAGATACAGTTTTTGCCTGTCCTGAAGTAGAGACGGCACAGCACCAGTCATGGTTTTTTGCTGTCAGAGGCTGCTGTCCTGATGATTAAGAACTAGCACTAGAAGGAGTCTGCTGTAAGGATCTTTTAGTAACCAGAGAGCAAATAGACAGCTTGTGATATGGTTTAGTACCCAGAGAGCAAATAGACAGCTTGTGATATGGTTTATTTGGTCTCCTTGCTTCTTTGAATGGAAAGCAGCTGGACTAATTTTAGTCAATGCATAATTTCTTTATATGTGGCCCCCCTTCATCCTTTTGTTTTTCTGCTAAGTTTTGGTCTCTGGAGGCCTTTGTTGGTCATGTTCTCTTATAATTTCTCAGTAATGGGGAAGAGGAGGCAAAGGGATCAGAATCAAGCCCATCCTTGGTTAAATGGCAAGTGAAAGGACAACCTAGGGTACAGGAGAAGAATGTCCAGGGGTATGGAGTGGGAGGGAGGGGAGCAGAGAGGG
>JADRCH010000009.1:7743516-7770557 GCA_019843965.1 Rhynchomys soricoides
GAAGAATGTCCAGGGGTATGGAGTGGGAGGGAGGGGAGCAGAGAGGGGAGAGAAAAAGAGAGAGGAGGGTAGACATCTCTATTTTCACTTCATGGTTGATCCACCAATGCAAATGAAATTACAAAAAAATATTTAGTACATAAGGAAATAAGATGCTGCATGCATTGAGAGTAGAAGTTGTGGTAAGTTCAAGTCACATGCAGTCCGCTTAAGAGAACAGCACCATTGACTTGACTTTTGTCCTCCTGCCCATTAAAAATAAAGACCTTTGGGGACTTTTTGAGAGACTTACTTTCTTATAACTATTCTGCTAAGATAGCTCAAAAAGCTTGGCCAAATGTAAACAATACTTTCCTAGGAATTAGGAGATCTAAAAGTTTTAACTTTTTAAAAAAAATCTATTTTACCTGTGAACCTATGGATCTGTCTTTCCTAAATCAACTGTCGTTTTATTGTCATTCATATGAATTGAAATTATTTGAATTAAAGACTTGTAAAGTTTCAGCTTGTTCTTAGTTTTAAATTTGGAATTAGATTATTAAAAAGTTTATTAGAATCAATAGTCAAAAGACAAAAGTAATACTATGCATAATATTCTTATGCCAAGAGACTTAGCATATCTGAGCAAATATATGTATAAATATGTAATGAGCACATTATTAGTTATAACGGAACCTAAATTAAAACCACTGTGAAATACAAGATCACATGCACTGTCATTGCTGTAATTAAAACTTCTACACCAGGTTTGGTGGTGCAAACTTGTGATCACATTTGGGAGGGAGAAGTAGGAGGATCCATGCAGATTTGAGGCCAGTCTCTTCTAGGAAGTGAATTTCAGTTCAGCCAGCCAGAGTAAGATGTGTACAACACCCTCCACCCACTGTGTGTATGTGTGTATGTACTGTCATACCAACTGTTGTGGAAGATGTGACCAACAGGCCATTTTGTATTTTACTGTTTGATTATAAAGTGGTCACAGTAAACAACTTGAGAGCATAATATCTCTACCCCATGCCCCTGCAGCTCTATTCTTAGCTATTTACCATTGCAAAGAGAAACCTTCACAAAGGGTTTATATAACCAAAGAGTACACATGCAGGGACCCACAGCTCCAGCTGCATATGTAGCAGAGGATAGCCTTGTAGGACATCAGTGAGAGGAGAGGCCCTTGGTCCTGTGAAGGCTCAATGCCCAAGTGTTGGGAAATGCCAGGGTGGGGAGGCAGGAGTGGGTGAGGGGGTAGGGAACCCCCTCATAGAATCAGGGGAGGGAGGATGGGATAAGGGGGTTTCAGGAGGGGAGACAGGGAAAGAGGATAACATTTGAAATGTAAATAAAGAAAATATCCAATAAAAAAATACAAGTAAAAATAAGGAATGATCATAGAGCATATTTTTATTTGTAAAAGATCAGTGTTAGAAAAGTTCACATATTCATCAACAGATGACTTAATAAAAATCATGGTATATTCTTTTTGCCAAGTAATACTCAACAATGAAATGGAAGAAATTACTCAAATAGGTAGCACGAATCTTAGAGGTTATATTGAACAAAAGAAGCTAGAAATAGAAATTATTTTTAAAACAATGAAATCCAAAAACAGATGAATTAATCCAAGGTTCCAGAAATCAGGATTAGAGCTTTTCTATAGGACCACTAACTGAAGAGACAGGTATTTTTTTTTTTTTAAATCCGTTTATTGTGGATGGCTAGTTTATATACTTATCAGAATTAAGTGAAGTGAATACATCAGGTATATGCCTTCTACTGTTTGGAAATTGAACCTCTGTTTTAAGTATCCAGACATGAATTTCATGAAGTATAAAATTTAAACTCAGAAATTGGCTCTGTAGAATGTATTATAAAGGACATACAGATCAGTTTGGGTCTGAAGTAGGGGGACTGAAGAGTTGAGGATTTACTTGAAGAGGAAAAACTGGGATGGGTGGGGTTGAGTATGAACATGCTTGGAATTTTAACTCATTTGTTCAGTTTTCTTCTTGTGCTTTCTGTGTTCTATATGTAAATTATATATAAGGAATGTGTATCTACTCCTAGGTTTATTCAGCCATACAGTTTCACTTCACATTTGACTTAATATCTTATCTGACATGTGTTCTGTTTTCTAATCACCCAGATGTTTTTCTGAAAATACTTAGGTTCATAGTGGTTTTAAGAATAGGGTTGGTTTACTTTTGAAGTGTTTGTAAAATCTCAACAAGCATCTAACTGAAGCCTTTCTCTTGCCCAGTTCCCATAGGAGTTGTCTCATATCATCTTACATGAATAATATTTTGAGTAAACATTTAATTTGAGATTTAATGTACTTTTTAATGAGAATATAGCAGTAATCTGTTTGTTTAAAGCTATATGGTAGAAGACTGCTAGAAATGTTAAACATTATGCTCATAGCCAGCTATTGAGCTTGCTTTTAAATCCTCTCCTGGAAATATTTCAAGCTCACATTTTATAAGTAGGTTCTGTTACTGCTTGAGTGGATGCAAACTCAAAGAAAGCATGATATCTATTTGAAAACTATATTTTCTATCTACTGAAGTCACTTCTAAATCATGTTGCTGATTACTACATTAGTGTAATCTAAAGAGCCAAGTGCTTAGAAGTATGTGGCTGCTAAGGGGCTGTATTTGCATAACAGGAAAGAATCAGAACTTTAAAAATTCCTCATTAATACATAGTAGATCTAATGTTTCAGTTGATATTTTAATACTTTAACCCTTGGATAAAGCAGAATCTTTACAAGAAGAAATGAAGCCAATGTTAGAAAGGCATGATTTCAAAGTAATTTCTCATTTCAAAATGCTGGAAATACTTTGAACGTTGCTTTGTACATTTTGAAACATGTTTATATCCTCCTAAAACAAGCTGCTTTATTGACCTTGTGGTACCATTCATTTAAATTTAATTAGAGTTTTACAATGCTAGCAATTAAACCTATTTACAACTGATTTTCACTTTTTTATTTTTTTCTTAAATAGGTCCTTTCTGATGTTGCTTGAGCTTATTCTCCTGCAGTTGGTCTCATTCCTGTTCGTTAAACATTAAGTTTCATGACAACATTAAGTTGATGTGTTATAGATCTCATAGTGAATGATATTGGAGGGTGAAAGCTTGACCTGTATATTAAATGATCTTCTTACTCCATTTCTTCCATTCCAACAATAGCACAACTTTTATAAATGATCATTTTACAGACACAGTCACCACTTTGACTTATGCTGTAGTAAAGAGCATAGTTGAGTTTTTGGAAAGTACAGGATCTACAAATTTGGTCAATAAAACACACACATACAGAATTACTACAATTAAGGAAGCAGGAAATTATTGGTACATAAGATGAATGTTTGTTTGAAATTAATATTTCAAATATAATTGTTTTAATAATTTGGTTAATTTTGGATAATTTTCTATACTATTAAGTTGATAATGGTTTTTGACGTTCTTTTGGTAGAGATGATTCATTTTACTGTTTTGTGGTACCAGTGAGACTCTAATGTTAAATTGATGTTTGGTTGTATGAATGTTTGTGCCAGCATTTAAATAATGAAATTTTGGACAGTTTATACCAGAAGTCCAGGGGCAAATACTTATGCTGGTTTGATACCTAATATGGTTTAAAACAAAAAAGGAAAAAAAGAAAAGAAACTGAATTCACTGTTCCTTTATCTTTTTCTTCACGATCTGCCCTTGGTGTCAGATCCAAATTTAAGAGAAGCTTTTTGTTGATTAAAGAGAAATCAGAGGTTCTCTTTTTCTGTATTAAAAAGAAAAAGATACCCAAAATGCACTGTGTAAGACCTTTCAAACGGTGTTGTCAGTTAAGGAAAGAACCCTGACTTGATGTGACTGCTAGTGCTTGCACTGCAGCGATAGGAGTACACCACCATTACAGTGTCATCAGGTATTTAAATGGTAGAACATTATGTTAAAATGCGATTGTCATTTGAATGTTTTGTCTTTTGAATTAACTTTGTGTCCACAAAGATGTGCAGCATAATTGTTCATGTATTTATTTACAGACTACAATTTTCGTCGCAGCTCAGTAAATAGTCTTTCCCCTGTTAGCGCTACCCTCTCTTCTGGGACCCCCAGCGTGCTTCCTTATACTTCAAGGCCTTATTCCTACCCAGGCTATGCCTTGTCACCAACAATATCACTTGCTAATGGCAGCCATGTTGGACAACGACTATATATCTCCAATCAGGCCTCATTCTTCTGAAGAAAGTCTGGATATATTAATGTAACTTTTCTTTGTATAAGGCATGAAGATTAAAATACTGTTGTATTTTAGAATTGGGTTTGCACATTTGACTTTAAAAACAAATATTTTAACATATTAAACAGCTATAATTCAATATGACAAGAGTGGTAGGATTTGCGGAAATGCAATTAAAAGTTATTCAGTGATAGCAAGCTACTGCTGTTTTTTTTAAACTTTGGGGGTTTCTAGTTCCCAAGCTTGAAAGGATTCCAGTAGTTTGTTTTTTTTGTATAACAACTTTGTAAAACAGCATTTTACAAATATTGAAGTATGTAAAGACAGTAGTTGTACTAGATTAGATTACCAAGGATCGCTATCTATAGTGGAGTTTGAAACAGTTGTGTAACCAGAAGCATCTACCTATTATGTAGAAAGAAATGATGAGACAAAAAAGATTAAGATGCAAATTTTTGGCAGTAGTGATGAAAAATCAGTCTACCATTGTGGTCCTTGAAAGTAAGCAAATATTTTAGTTAATATTTGTTACAGAAATAAATTATAACTTTGCTGTTAATATATTTAAGGTTTTTATAGTTATAATTCACTTATGTTTTGATATTCATTACATTGTTTACATAATACGTGTTAATGTTTTTTAAATGTTGAAATCATGTGTTGTTTAATTTTGATACTTCAAATTCTTCAACATTAAATATATGGCACTACTAATGTGTGTTTTGTTTTTATTAGAATTCACACACACGAATAACATCTTTGAGAGCATATTTTTCTTTACCAGGTGAACAAGAATTGCAATGTCTTATGTTTGACATCTTCATGAGTTCAGTGTCAGATAGAAAAAGAACAAAGTTTTGTAAAGACAGAATCACTTTCAAGTGCCAGTAGAAATGTTTTGTGCTAGATTCAAAGAATTACCCTTTCTACTAAAGAATAATTAATGAACTTAGACCATTTTGACCTCATTGGTTTATTAGCATACATGGATAATTATAGTGATAATTTTCACAGTGATATCAGATATTGTATATTTCAAAATATTACCTTTGCTAAACTCACTGTACAAGCACTAGAGGCAGGATTTGCATGCATAGAATTTAATATAGTTGAAAATAATTTTCTTATCAGCTTAATTTGAAATAATTTGAATGGCAGCCTTTTCAGTGCTGAAGAAGACATATTCCCCACAAAGCATGTATGCTCCCTTTGCAGTTCACTGCTTCAGACTTTCTCACTAAATGGGTATGGACATCAGTCAGCACTGTGGATATTTTACAGCACAAATGTCACAGATACGATAGGCTCTTAGTTGCAAATCATCCATCAGAAACATGCAGTGAATGCTTTTATTCGCTTTGAGACCACCCATGGGACACATGGTAGTGGTCCCAGACTCTAAGCCAGAAGAGACACATTTAGTTTTTCATAGAAATGTTTGTAATAGCTCAAAGAAGAAGTTATTACACATACTCACACAGGTTTTTCACATTGGGGTGAAACCAACAATTTAGAGAACTATCAACCACACAATATTTAAAGATCCATGGTGGTGTGATGGTAAATGCGTAAGCGTTGGTATCAGTCCTTACAGTATTCAAGCTAAAACATTGGCAAGTGTTAAGAAGTTAGAGTAGCGATATGTGGGTGATATATTTGTATTGATATAGTATTTTGGTTTTTGCACAACTTTGATCACTTAACCCTCAGTCACAATTACAGCATTTATATTAAAACATTGCTCTTAGATATGGTACAGTTCATGGGGCTGAGAAACAGTCAGAACGATGGCTTGGTGAAATATTGTATGCAGCTTTTTGTAAAGTGCTGCTAAGGTTGGGAGTATTACAGCAGAGTTATAGTCTTCAGAAATGTGAAAAACCGTAACTTTTGGTATTTTTTGGAATGAATAAGGCCATTAATAGCAATGATTCAGAATTTAGAAGCCATAATAAAAGGCTGGTAAAACCAATTTTAAAAACACACTTTGCAAGAAAGAGCTATAGCTTATATATCAAAATGCAAATATTAAATATAATATTAACATACTGAACAAAAAGCTAGCTTCTAATTCAGATGTCCCCTGAATATCTAAAACTCACCCTACCTGTAACTAAGGTAACTCTATGTCTTATCTCATAAGCCAGTTATTTTTATAGCAATCCACATTAGCATGATCTGTTAGACTTTTTTGTTGCTGTGATAAAATACCTGAGAAATTTCAAAGGGGAATGTGTCTTTTGATGCATGTTTTCAGAGTTTTCAATGCAAATCCGTGGTCACTTGGGTTCATGCTGTAGGCTTGAGTGTAACATGGTTGGGTGGTGGGTAGAGTAGAACTGTTCATCTCAACAGCTGGAGTGAAGGAGTGGGGAGAGAGGATGAGGATGATTGACTCAGTCCCCATAACAGGAAAGCACTGTGGAGGGAGTAGGAAATGAACATTGCTGCACAGATTTGATGCTGGCTCTGCTGGCTTCTGGGAATTTCAAAAGTCCCAAATCTCATCCAGTCAAGTCCCTACTGTCATAAAATGATCCAGCTGGCTAAATGTATTCTGCCCGATCCTATTCAAGAATGAGCAAAAGAACCCAGCCCTGTCGCACACCATATTAAAAACTGTATATAAACCCAGACTCAGAGGGCCAGAAGGTGCTTTTTCCCTGGACACCTCCTGCCCGATGTTATACAGGGGGGCTCTGGTAATGCGTGCTGTATGCTTATGCACCATCATTGCTGCAACAGATCTCGTATGTGGTGCAATGCAAGCTTCTCATTCTTTAATTCCTTTCTTGACAGAAATAGTGTCTTAGTGACAGTTTCTACTGCCTAAAAAACCATGACCAAAAGCAACTTGGGGAAGAAAGAACTTGAACATACACTTCTACATCACAATCCATCATCAATGTCAGGGCTAGAATTCAAGGCAGAAACCTAGAAGCAGGAATTGAAGTAGAGGCTATGTGAGGAATGCTGCTTACTGGCTTGCTCAGCTTACTTTCTTACACAACTTAGGACAACCTGTCCAGGAGTCGATGCTAGCTCCCACCACCACCATGGGCTAGGCCAACCACATCAATAACTGATCAAGAAAATACCCAATAGGCTTGCCCACAGGGCAGTGTGCTGTGTTACCTTTTCCTTTACTAAGGTTCCCTCTTCCCAAACGATTCTAGCTTTGGTTAAGTTAATAAAAAGCTATCCAGGATCAATGGACTCAGGGAACAAAAGCTAACAGTTTACTTAAACCATGATTTAAAAAGAATGGGACCTTTCTCAGACATGACATCTAAGTGGATTCCCCCACCCCCGTCTCCAAAGCTTTTCTCCCCTGTTAGTTTCCACTCAGAAGTCTGTGGAGTCAGATCTTGGCAGACGACAGCAGACAGCAGGACCCTCCTACCGATCCCACCTTTGTATATTTCCTTCCATGTCTTTAGTTCTAGACTTAGCCTTGAGTACAACCACGTGAGCCTGATACTGCAAGATTTAGCATATCCTGGTAAGTAGCCAAAGAGGATGAATATGTCAGGTTTTGTTTTGTTGTTGTTGTTGTTTTTTAAAGAGCATTGATCAAGGTGGTTGGTCTACGAACACGCTTCAGTGATAGAAGTTTTAATATCATGGTTGGATCTCAGAGGATGGTCTGAATTTGCTCTGAAGATGGCCCCTAGGTGCCAGGATCAAAATGAAATGTGTAAAAGGGATGAGTGGAGGCAGCCCAGTCATGGAGGCTGTGGGCTGGGTGTGCTGGGACAGGGCTAGCAGACACCTGAAGCAGTGCTGCTGCCACAGCTATTGCTGAGGACTTCCCTGTGGCCCTTAAACCTGTTTCCCAGACACAGGTAAGCTTTTAAGAATTAACATTAGGAAATTTTCTCCCTGTTTTACCCAAATGTGTGGAGATCAAGCCTTTTTGGAGTTTCTTCAAGACGTAACTTCCAGTGGGTCTCTCTAAACAGATACCATGGTGGGAACTGAGGTCTCAGATGTTAAAGCCTGTACTCTATTTTCTGTTGCTGGGACAAACACCATGGCAGAAGCAACTTGGGGGAAAGGATGGGAAGTTCTGTGATCCAGACCATGCAAGGCTGTCTGCAACCTGGAGGGCCATTTCCTCTCTCATCCTTTGTTAGAATTCTCTCTTGATATTCAGCTTAGATACCGACTTCTCCAAAGTCCTCTGTGCTTGCAAGTTGGAGTTGATATCTCAGGTCATCTGTCCCGCGCTACGGTCTCGCCAGCAAGAACGACGCGGCACACATAGGATCCTTCTGCAGTAAAAGCTTTAATGCCTCTTGAGAGGGAGAGCATAAGCTTGCCAGAGTGGAGACTCAGAACAATAGAATACTCGCCCTTTATATGGGTCACAGCGCTTGCCTGGGACATGGAGCTTCCCCATTGGCTCCCGCACACCAGGCCAGATGCCACCACGAGAGAGGCTGAGACTCTGAGGTGGAAAATTACCTGGTGCATGCGCACTAGCCTGTTTACAACTTGTCCTCGGCCGGATGTAGGCGCCATCTTGTAATGGCGGATGTGGGTGCTCAGGCGGCTCCCAACAGTCATCATTGATATTTCTGTTTTACTATCTGACACATTCTACTGAGTGAGGCGGCGGCTGTTAACACACAATCCCATTTTTGTTCAAAGTAGAAATCATCTTGCCCCCAAATCCCAGTTTTGTTGTTCTTTTAATGGGATCTCACTATGTAGCTCTGGCTGACCTGGAACTCACTATGTAGACCAGGCTAGCCACATACTCACAGATCTGCCTTCTGAGTGTTGGGATGAAAGGTATGTACTACTACACCCGCTTGCTTGCCAAAATTTTACCTTCAATCACTGGGCATAACCCATAATGCCTAGGAAGTGTTTAAAAACAATCTATTAATTTAATCAGAAATTGATTCAAACCCCAAGGTAAATATTTACTATCTGGTGGGCTTCAAAGAAAATTCAAGTTCCCAAGGGCTCCTGCAGTCCATGGAGTCTGAGCAAGATAGGATTGCAAGCCCTTTACAAGGCCATTTACTAAGATATGCATGATTGTTTTGTCCCCCAGCATTGATTTTTCTCTTTCTAATTAATTTAATAAAACTGGCTTTTGGCAAAATTCTTCAACTTCAGTGAAACAAGGCAACCAAGTAACATTTGAAAAAGTAGCTATTGGAAGTAACGCAATATACAGGCCTTTTCTGGTAAAAGTCCATTACTCTGAAAAAACGTTCATAAATAAGGAAAACTGATTTGTGTTAGGTTTTCCTATTACTAGGAGTAGTTTTTAGAGTTCAGAATGTATTTTTGAAAAACTCTGCAAAAGAAATAACAGCCAGACCCTTCCTTCCTTTCCTCCTCCTGTCTTCCTCTTCCTCTTCCTTCTCTTCCTCCTCCTCCTCTTCCTCCTCATGTTCCTGCTCTCTACCCCACCTCTACGTAGAAGGCAGCCTATAAAGACTGCTGGGAATTTTTACACAATTCTTATGTTTGCATGAGTTAAATTTCCAACTTATTTACGAGATTGTTGGTAATGGCATATGATGAGTAGAAGAGTATTCTCATAGCAAGAGAAAACATTATTTTTAACTTCATTGATGTCCTAATCAGGTCCTATGCAGTTTGAGAGGAGGAGGCAAGTTTAAAGTGTCCGCCAGCTGCTCTGCCACACCTTAGGTCAGATTCACAGCTAGACTGTTCCTATATCTAACTTTCAAGACTGCAAGCAAGGACACAAAGCATGCCTATAAAAAGAGGATGGCTCAGAAGTCAGTTTCCCTTTCCTCTCACTATTTCAGTGTCTCCCAAATAAGGACGCTTAAATCTAAAAACACTTTTATGGTGTATTATTGGGGGGGGGGAGGATAAACCATGGCTGGAGTGGAGATGTCCAGACAGTTTGTGGGAGTTTCTTCTTTTTTCCCACCATGTGATTTCTGGAGATCAAATGCAGATGGTCAGACTTGGCAGCAAGTGTCTTTGCCCCACTGACCATCTTGCCAGCCCAGGAAGGCTTTGTGGGTTTTCCTTTCCCCCTTTTTCTTTTTTAATTTTACGTTTCTTGTGATGCCGTATGAGGGGGCAGGAGAGGGCCTTAGATCCCCCATGACTGGAATTGTAGATGCTTGTTACTGCCATGAGATGTTGGGAACTAAACCTGGGTTCTCTGGAAGAGTAGCCAGTGCTTTTGTGCACTGAGTTATTTCTCCAGCTCCCTCAGAATTTTTTTTAAAACTAGTGTATATTAGTTGTACAAAGTAGGGTGTTTTGCTACAGTATCACATACATATATGTAGTTACTTAATGATGGAGTTAATGGTGTTCATATTTACCCCATTGACCTTGTTTGTGTGTGTGTGTATGTGTGTGCATGTGTGTGTGCAAGTGTGTGTGTGTGTGTTTAATTGGTTGGTTGGTTGGTTGGTTGGTTGGTTGAGATGGTCCTGTGTAGCCTAGGCTGGCACAGAGCTCCATGTAGCTGAGGCTGACTTTGGACTCTTCATCCTTCTGGCTCTTACTTCCCAAATGCTTGGATGACACACATATGAAGCGCACCAGACTTCCAGTCTCAATTCCTTGCCTATTAATTTTTCTTTTGCTTTCATTTCCATCTCGTCCCCAAACCCCACAAAGTAGAGAAAACATAAACATTTATCTTTGGGAGGTTGGGTTATTTCACTTAATATGAGATCTATAGCTCCAAATATTTTCCCTCAAACAACAAAAAATTTTATAGTGTATATACAGCTATATAGCACATGATCCAGCCACCTGCCTATGGACACTTAACACATTCCGTTAGAGTATCTTCACAGTCAGGTGACCTTATCATTCTCGGTGTGGACTTGGGAATTGTTTAGCTACATCCAGCGGTGGTACTATTTTTAGCTTTTACTTGTGTGTGTGTGTAAACTTTATACTGATTTTCACAGTGGCTTAATTATTTTATATTCTACCTATAGTATATGAGAGCTGACTTCCCGTCTTCTATGCCGGCTAGCATCTATTGCTTTCGGTTGGTAGTCATTCTGGCTGTGATGAGATGGACTCTCATAATTTTGATTTGCATTTGATTTGTTGCTCTGTTGAGTGGAGATGTGAAATGTATTTTCATGTGTTTATTGGCTGTTTGTACTTCTTTGAAAAATGTCCATTCAGTCCATTTTCTCACAATAAGGTTATCGTTACAGCCAGCACATCAGTTTATTTACTATTTTTTCTTGTTTTGAATAAAGCAATAGTGGGTCTTACATATGCTAATAACCTCAGTTTGATGAGAATTAAGTGTAAAAAGCCTGTTTGGGTCACAAAAAGAGAAGCCATATGCACATGCTAAGAAGTCACTTAATACAGGATATAGAAGTTTCATAGTCACTGTGAGGAAATGAAGAAGGAGAAGCTATCAATGCTGACTTCATCTGGATTGCCAGGAACTCCCCAGTTAGCTGATATAAGTTTCAGGGCCCTTCATGAACCTACTCACAGTCATTGGGCAGCAGCAGAGGCCATGGCTCTCAGGAAGTTACTGTCTGGGACTTCAGTTGTCTAGGCTTCTGAAAAGTTCATTTGAAATATGAGCTGCTGCCTGGCACTGTTAGGAAGAAAATGGAAGAAAAGACTATGATTGCACTAGAGTTAGCTTCCTTCCTCCAGAGATTGAGTGTGACAGGGTTGGAAGGCTGATGGTTTCTATCCCTCCACCTCAAGCACAGGCCTCACAAACAACCTTTCCACAGAGCCTCCCTCCCTTAGGAGTTTCTCAGCCAAACCATGGCAGACAGCCCCAAAACAAAACAAAGAGTATTTTCTTTATATATAAGTTTAGCATTTCGAACCTCAGCATGTCTGCCATTAAGTGAGAAAGAAAACTATGGGCTTTGTAACAACATGCAATGTATGCTTAAGATTTCATGCAGAATAGCAACCTGACTGTGGTTTACTGGTATAGGAACTGACGAGAGGCAAATCAAATCAGCAGCTATTACACATTTGATGGGCTTTTAAGGCTATAGCAATTATAAGCTTTACTTGACATTGTTCACAGGAATCCACAGTGTGATGATTATCTCCAGGTATCAATTTGACTGGACCATAGTAGCCAGCTGCTTGGTTAGGCATTCTTTGGTATGAGGGAGGGTAACTCAAAAGGCTGTATTTTCCTTTCTAGTGTGCATAGAGCTCTCTAGTAGACTGGCTATGTGTATAGAATAAGAGGTGGAGGAAAGCAGCCCTTGCTTCTCTGTTTGGTACTCTGTGAATAGGACATTAACATTTTCTGTCTTTGGCCTCAGGGTTGGATTGAATAATCAACTCCGTTAGTTTACCTAGTTCTTGGTCCTTCAGAACTGTAATGAATCTGTGACATCGTCTCTTCACCTTTTATATTTAAATTTTATTTTAATTCTTAATGTTATTTTTATTTTTCATGATGTCTCTGCCTATGCGTGGGTATGTGCACGTTTGTACAGGTGCCTGTGGAGGCCAAAACAGGGCCATGGATCCCCTGGAGCAGGAGTTATAAGTAGTTGTGAGCTGTAGGATGTGGGTGCCAACCTTAGTTACATTTGTGTCTGCCCTCTTTCATCTATTTCTTGTTTTTAACTTTAGCAGCACTTACAGAACATCCTGCTGTAGACATACATTACTAAAATCAGCCCAGACAGACTCACTTCTCTATGGTGAATTTAAAATCTAGGCCCTGCTCCTTTTCTTCATGTTTTCATATCTTAAGGTTTCTTAAGGTATTTGTGCATGTGTGTACTTAAGTGCGTTTTAACAGAACAGATCGCATTCTGTTGTGTTTACGTGTTTTAATGGTTGAAGTATTATTTATCCAGTTGTACCACAGAGTTCTCAGGGTTCTCAGAGGGAAAACTATTGGATACAACTGTGAAATCGTCCAGTGTAGGCTTTGACACATGCTAGGAGGCAGAAAGAAGAGGACCAGATAAGGGTCATGTGCTGACTGATGCAAGTGGATCTGGCACCTTAAGGAAGCTCACTGGCAGAGAAAATCAGTTTGGTAGATGTAATTGTTCTTTTAAATATCCTACAGATCTAAGAATTCAAGAATTCTCACAATAACTTCTGGAGACAGGATTTAAGAACACACACACACAGATGTTCTGTAGATAGGTTGGGTAAAGCTTAGATTCAGATAATAAAATATAAATGGATACGTTTTCCAAGATGTCAGTTATTACTGGCTAACCCACATTAACAGAAATAATTTGTTTTGAAATTTTTAAATAAATGGTTGTGTTATTTCTGTTTGTATCAAAGAATCAAAAAAGGAGAGAGTAGTGATTCTTAGTGGCTGCTGATATGGCTAATTTATACTCCATATCTCCTCAGTTAGATTCCATATTTGTAAGAGTGAGAAAACCAGAATTCTACAAGAAAAAGTGTGCAGAAGCACCCAGCACCATACCAGGCACATAACAAGTAGTTAGCACTATGCACTTGCAGTGTAGCAAGCAGAGATATTTTAGAGAGTTTATTGCAATGAATGTTAATTAGAGGCAGAATGAAGCAGAGGCAAGATCCAGAAGACAGCAAAAACATCACCTACACCTGCAACCTTGGACAGGTGCTTAAGTTTTCTGCATGCTGGTTTCATTTTCTCATAAAATGGAGATGCTAAGACCTCACTTGTGGGGAGTACTAAAAATCATTCATTGCACAGAACACATTTGGAACAGTGCTTGGCAAACACTCAATAAATTTTAATGACTCTTAAATTACATGCAAAGGACTGTGTTAAGAGTTGTCAAGGGTCATGACTATCAGAGATAAATGCAGTTTGGTTCCATTTGCGCGTTTCCTAGTGTGTGTGGTGGGAGGGAGGCGAGGGAGGCAGCCTTCTTTACATGGGCCAGTTCTTAGTATTACAGGCAGAATCACCCCAGGTGAGCTGCAAATGTCTTCCCACCCTCTTCTGTGCCTACATTTTCTTCTGCCACCTACATTCGTTGGAAGTAAGAGCCAGCACCATAAATCTTTGGTACTTGTTAGCCTCCACTCTTGCAGCAAATTGCAATCAGATGGCTTTGAAAGTTTTTAGGAGCAGAAAGTATGGTGACTCCACTTCTCTTGCAGTGTGTCACTGGAGGGTCTGAGATGTTGGAGGTAGGGAGAGACTCCTGCATCTTGCCTTACATTAGAACCGTTCCTAGTTGACTCACTGAGGCAGACCCTAATGGCTGCCTGCTCATGGCCTTACCTTGGCACCTCTCCTGGCTGTCCTACTGAGGCTAACCTTGATGGCGGCTTGCACAATATTTTCATCTTGGTGATAGAACCCTGAATTTGTTCACATTTTGCTTAAATATATTTTGATCCCAAAGGATAATTTTATTCGAGTTTGAAAGAGAAACAACGGGGCAGGCAAGGAGTTGATCTCTGCAGATACAGGAAAGATGGAGCAGAGGAGGAGAGGGAGCCATGCCTTTATTTGAGTTGGCAAACAGCCCCATGGTGGAAGGGGGTGGGGTTCAGGGAACAAGTGAGATCATCCAGAGACCTAGGGAAAGCATGCTTGCGTTTTAACCAATATAAGAAAAGAAAAGAGGAAACGAAGAAAAAAGAAACAGAAAATGAAGGAAAATGAAAAGCGTGAACTTGTTTGTTTTTTGTGTTAGAATTCACAGCTAAAACTGAAAAAAAAAAAGAGAAAAGAATGAAAGAAAAACAGAACAAAACAAAAAACCAAACTGAGTTTTACCAAAAACGGGCAGGATTACCTATGCTGTTTGGTGGCAGCTCTGTAAGCGATTTAGTCATATATTTTGTAGTCTGAGGTCTGTGATGTGGTTGAGTCCCACTTGGCATCAGGAGTGAATTTCGATTGGCTTTAGGAGTCACCACAAGACCGAGACAGGCTTGGGGAAATGGATTCTTGGATAAAGTTTCACAGCCCCCAAAAGGAGATTTATTTGGGGAACTGTTTCTTTCCTCTCTGAGGTTGGGATTCAGCATCTGCAGTGGGTCTGAGATCCTGAAAGGAGGCAGCCTAGAATAGTAAGTGGGAACATTTGCTTCTGTATCTGTGCATGAATATTACTTACTGCCGGGAAGAGACAGAGCTCATTGACGATTCTACCCACATTATTCTCCGTCATAGACTTAAATGCTGAGAAACCTGTTCATTTGAATAAGTGGAGGAGAGTGGAAGATGACTATATAACAGTGCTTCATTTATTCCTTCTGAATAATTGCTCTAATCAGAAATTTATTTTGGTGCTCTCTCTGCTGTCATTAGGCCCTTTGGTTTTTTATCAAAAGCCAAGATGTGAAAGCTATCTAAGTACAACAGCAACAGAGATGAGTAGTGGCCCCGAGGGTCACTGACTTTCTCTACCTGGAAAGGATGTCTAATGGCCTCCTTGAGCGACAAGGATGCTTAACACCACAAGGCTGGGCATGAGAAAGGCCTCTCTTTTATGAGAGAATAGAGTATGAAGAAGGAATTATGGTGGGAGAAGAGAAACATGTTTAAAATGCAGTTGTAGCTCAGGGTAGTTATGCTTAAGAAGAATTACATGTGAAAACCAAAGAACAGGGTGCCATTGCTACGGTACAGCACGTGTCCCAGTATCCCCTGGGAGAACTTATGTGTCCCAGAATCCCCTGGGAAGACTTTCCTCTCCCAACTTTTTAGGCCATTTCTGTTATTCAAAGCAAGGTTACTAAATAGGTTATGGTGATGAATGATGAACACAGTGCTTCTGTAAAAGATTTAAATTTTGAAAAAATTTTATTTTTGTTTTATGTTTATGACTGTTTTTCTGGTGCCTGTGGAGATCAGCAGGAAGTGTCAAAGGCTCCCCGGAACTGGTGTCATGGACCTTGGCAAGCTGTGTGGGTGCTGTTGGGGGCTGGGAATAAAACCCTGGTCTTCTGGAAGATCAGCCAGTTCTCTTACCTGTTGTGTCATGTCTCCCAAGCCCCAAAATTTAATTGAAAAATGTATTACTCAAGAGCAATAGATATGAAGAACACTGGCACTTTTTTTTTAAAATTCGTGGAATCAGCGCCTTTTGAAATGCTGGTCAGGAACAAAGAATAACTTCGTAAACATTTACGTTTTTATAAGCCCCCACACTGCCTCACTCTGATGCTTCTCTGTTGTTATAACCAACCTCAGCTCATTAAGTTTGAATTTATTCTCCCAGGACAGGAAGCTGGTTGTCCAGAAACAAGTGATTCTATATTGGTTGAGTCTTAATGTAAAGGCTTTGCTTTGTTTGCAGTTTGGGACATACCTACTATCATCATCGGCTGTCCCATTTTTATATCTCATGTATTTATGTAGCGTTAAAGTGGCACTGCTATTAATATGTAAGAAATATGA
Source organism: Rhynchomys soricoides (assembly GCA_019843965.1). Lineage (NCBI taxonomy): Eukaryota > Metazoa > Chordata > Mammalia > Rodentia > Muridae > Rhynchomys > Rhynchomys soricoides. The sequence continues at coordinate 7,760,103 of JADRCH010000009.1, forward strand.
TATAGCAACTGTCAGAAAATGGGAATGTTAATAAAGAATTATATTAAAAACCAGAAGGAGCTAACATTAACCTTTTCAGGATGGTATTTATTTTTTTGGTGAGAAATGAAACAAAACAAGAGGAATGACCAGATTACTAAAACTCAAAGGCATACAGTCAAATATCAAGGTCATGGTCAGTTCAGTGGTTTTCCTTTGCATTAAGGATATATCTACTTGAAAAAAAAAGATTTAAATTGCCTTAGTTTTATATAAAAGAAATACCCATCATCAGATCTATGCATTAATGCTTACCTGTATTTCCATGTAGATTATCTCCATTAACCTGTACTCCAGTTAGTCTCAAAAGATTTAGGACTCCTTTCGCATTAGGAATTTCACTGACTATTTATTTCTTGATATCCTAAGACACTTGTTGTCTTGGAGGTAACAGCGTCATATTTTCTCTCGGTATTCAGCTCAGTGGCTCTTTGGATGCTTGCCTAATGAATCAATCAAGCCTCTCTATTTCTTCTGTTTGACCTCATTCTAATGTGTAGTGTCTCAAAACACACACATGGCTATACGCTTAAACAACTGCGATGTTGAGGGATGTTTGAATAGCCTTTTCAAAGGTTAGTGAAACAGAGGTACACTCATAGTGAAGGCAACTGTGAGGACTCTGGATATGCAGAAACCTAGGAACTTTGGTAAGGCCTTTTCCATATTGCAATTGTAGACCTAGGTGACATGCTGCAACCCAGCACTTCCACCAAACTAATGGGGAGACAGTTTACAAAGGCCCTACTTCCATTTTTATTGCTATGAAGAAGAAAAAAACCCTGATTAAAAGCAACTTAGATAAGAAAAGGGTTTATTCAGCTTATGATTCCTAGCTACTATCTATCATTGGAGGAAAGTCAAGGCAGGAAATCCAGCAGCTATCCCATCGTATCCACAGTCAAGGGCTGAGGGGCTGAGAGACGAATGTGGTATACTGTTCACCTGTTGCTGTGCTCAGCCAGGTTTCTTCACCCCCAGGCTACTCAAGGCCCAGCCCAGCAATCGGTGCCAGCCACAGTCACGGCACAGTCATGGTGGATCTGCCCACCCCAATTAACAATCAAGACAATCCCTCATAGACATGGGCACAGGCCAACATGATAGAGTTTTATGGTTAATCATCTCCTCCCAGAAGATTGATTTTAGGTTGAGTTGTGGTAACATTTAAAACTAACCAGTGCAAGAAGTATTAGTAGTTCCTTTAAGATCCTAGAAAAATAATAATTAGGTCCTGCATTTGATTCAGAATCTTGACACTGTGATCAGAATAACAAGTAAATTGGATGAAGTTATTTGAAAAAAATCTACAACCAGGAAAAGACAATTAGAATAAATGGGGATTCCTGAAAACAGATGAAACGGAGACATAATAATGCTAATGAGTAGTTAAAAGAAGATGAAACTGGGAAATTCTCATACAGGTGCATTAATGGAATCACAAATGTTGAATAATGTTTATGGTAACAGAGAGCTGGAGGTGACCTAACAGTCACTTAGAGAAGGGGCAGAGCAGTTACAGAGATGGGGGGCTTCTACTATGGACTGACTTCAGGCAGTTTGAAGCTGCCCTTTGACACAATGGCATGATAGGTGATAAAGACAGAATTATTACAATTATAGAAGAGTCAGGATGTGGGCTACAGTTTCAACCTATGAATGGAAACTTGAAACATGCTCAGAGAGCAGCAATCCATGTTTCACAAGCTATGAAACTAGAAGGGGGATGGAGTATTTCATAGACATCATTGAAGCTTCCCTAAACAAGATCCATCCACAGAGATAGGTATGTTCATTATAGTCTCTTTGATAGAGAGGAAAAGTTTGGTAGCATTATGAAGCAAAACTCACCATTTTAGCAGGAAATAAAAAGCTGATGTTCTCCAAATATCTGAAATTTAACTATTGTTGCATTATGGTTGCTTCTATAATGTGAAACAGACATCAGAAGGCAACATCGGTTAGCCATGTGAGCAGTGGCAGTAATGATTCCAGTGACATTGTAAAGAGGTGACATCAGTCACATAGTCTTTCCCTCTAGCGTCCTATCTGATGATGTTCCAGCTGCATCGCTGAACTCAGTGGAGTTGGCGAAGTAAGACAAATGCTTTTAAAGAGACTCTTTACTGTTACAGTTTCATAATGCACCCTTCAGACTCATCAAGCATGGACTTGCTTTAGAGATTCTTGTCTGTTGGATGGCATTGTAGGCCAAGTTCTAACCCAGAAAGTCCACTTCTCCAATGATACAGATGTGTCATTTGGCAGCTTACACATGAGATCATCCTCGCTCTAAACCACTTTAGACAGTTATGTCAAAAGGCTGGTGCTTCCTCTCATTGCTTTGTCTAGTAATTCTGTCATCAATACTGATATCACCTCCTGGCTCCTCTCCTCCTGGTAACATTTGTTATCTTCAAATATGGAAGGAAGCAGGAAGGCTTTCCCATCATCACACATGGGGTCTGTGTTTGTGTTTAATCTCTATCAGGAATTTGTTAGTTTACCCTATTCAGTGTCGGTCTCTTGGTAGTACATAAAAATAGAGGCATAGCTAGTTCTGTCACTGTTACCAGAATTTAAAAGTAGGCAGCATAGAAAACTGTTCTTAGACACTTCTGATAGGTAGCAATGCTACCAACTCCTTGGAAGCATGCACATTAAAATAGACTTTTAAAGAGCCTGCAATCTAGTTCCTGAAAAGATGGCAGCATAGTTAAGAACCTTGCTGCTCTTACGGAAGATATGAGTTTGGTTCCCAGCAAACAAATGGGAGCTCATTCCTGTCCATAAGTACTGGACATTTCTTTGGGCCTGTGTGGGTACTTCCTGCACAAGGTGCACATACATATATGCAGACAAACATTAATAGAATTATTTATAGACCAAATACACAATTTTGTCCCCATTGTCTTTCTTATTTATTGTCTGTTTTATTTACTTCATGCATTAGTTTGATTTTGTCATTGTGGCAAAATATCCAAAAAAAAAAAAAAAAAAAAAAAAAATCAACTTGAAAAGAGTAAATGGCTTGCTTTGTTCACAGTTCCAGAAGTTGCAGCCCATGGTTGGTTGGCTTTGGTTCTGAGCTTGAACACTGTGATGGGGCTTAGGTGGTGGAGAAAGCCACCTACCTCATGGGAGCTAGCAAGGAAAAAGGAGAGGAGACTCAACATTGTTTTTAGAGCTCCTTTCATTGTTTGACTCCTCCCAGTATGCCCTACCCCCACCTTCTAAAAGTGCTTGTGACCTTTAACCCAGGCCCAAGGGCGACTTGTCAGATCCAAGCTATAAGGGATATTTGTACTATTTATTTTTTGATAATTCTGTGAGGTAGGGCATTTCCAAGCTTACTAGAATTTGATTTTTCACTTGGTTTTTCTTCTTTGATAAGGCTCATTAGCTTCTGGAAATGGAGTCTTATTTCTCCCTCTCTTTGCTCCTCTTGCCTCAGATTTGCAGCATATGGAGTGTTTGATGCTTTATTATTTTGAAAATAAATTACTTCAGAAAATGTGTAGCACTTCATTCAAAATTCAAATTAAATTTTTGACATTCAGTCAAAAATTGTGCTGCTTTTCATATTAGTCAACCTATAGATTCCAAGTATCAGTTGCTAGTTGAAAATTAAAATCTATATTTATGAACATGGTATATTCTGACAATATTGAATTAAATATAGTTTAATGGGTTACATAAGAAATGGGGAGAAGACAATGTGAGCCTTTATTTTTCATTATATTGTATCTATATATCTGCCTGCCTTATTTGTGAGCCTTTGATATGTTCAAAGCCTTGCACTGTGGCCCATTATAGGCATTAAATAGATATAATTGAAATAAATATTTATTGATGACCACAAGTGGGCAAAGCTATGGAAACTTAAAACAAGAAATTTTAGTGAACTTGCATATGCTAAGTGCCTTCTGTTCTTGGTTTGGTGAAAAGCCACTTTCGAGTGATTCCCGTGTCTGATTCTCTCCAGCTCTGCTGTCTGTCTTATGTGATTCCTGCTCCTTCTGCCTATGCTGATGATGTCCTTCTTTTTGCTTTTACTTTAAAATAAAATCCAATCAAAATAAATGTTTTTCTAGCAATTCCAGGAATACAAGTTTGTTCAATTCCAGTAAAAAAGAAAAAAAATAACTATGCATCTGCTCGCTGGTACCATTTATAGCTCTTCCTGTGCTGCAGTAATCTAGGTGGGACCGAGGCATGGGGCCATTTCTATGGGATTTTAAAACATTCTCTGCACAGGTGAAGACATTTCCCGTCTAAGCAAGATTCAGTTGTAAATACACTCCATACCTGAAAGGGCAAAATAAAATCCCTCCATTCTCTTGCTTCTGCCTTTTAAAAAGTAATTCTTAAATTCTAATCTAAAAGGCAGCAGAATTTAATGCAGACTGTCCATTCATTTATTTATCCATTCATTCAGGGCTGGGAATATAAAAAACCTGAACAAGAGCAGATCCTTATTGTTGAAGTCTTTTATTACTTGTTCTTACATTTAAAAATCAGTTTAATTCTAAATATTTATAATTATTTTATTATATTTTTTTTGAGACAAGGTCTTGTCGGCAGCCCAGTTCCCTTGGAACTCACTACCTTAGGGTGGCCTTGAATTCTTAATCCGTTTTCCCTCCCCCTCCCAAGTACTGAGATTATAAATGTACTTTGCAATGACAGGTTCTGTTTTATTTTCAAAGAGGAATCTTGTGCAATAGAATTGGAAGACTCAAGCCCACTGGCTTGTCACAGGCTTACAGCCTCTGTAGGATGCTTGATTTGGGCAAATTCAGAGTGGATCATCTCAATGAGTCACACATTTGAATCTTACTACAATGTCAAAAGAGCCTACAGAATATTTCCTCCTATGTATGGTGTGAACGGCTGTGCTGAGCCCTTCTTGGCCACAAACGTCTGAAACTGTGAGCTAAATAAATGTTTCCCTTTCAAAACTGCGTGTGCCAGGTGTTATTCTCACAGTGTTGAGGAAGGGACTATGAACAGAAGTAAACTCCGGGGAAACACAGGGCTTGTAAACTGAGGGTTTACCTCAAAGAAAAGAAAACCTTCAGTTTGTCAGAGAAATGGCACCAAGTCTCTCCTCCCTGCTGCCCAGGCACATTCCCACCTTTCGAACCACAGCCTCTGTTTTCCTACGAATCAACTCCACAGATGGTCCATCGGTCTCACATTTATCTGACTCTTTAAGCAATGCCTGGGAGACAGGATGACTTGTTCTCACTTGCTCTGTCCCTGGAGGGATTTGAATTCTGTTGCTCAAGAGCTATGCTGTTCAGCTCTCCTTGCCCCTGTGTTGTATTGAGTGCTGAGTTGTGGTCACATGGTCATCTACCAGAGACAAGAAGGGCAAGGTCAGCGTGGGTCCAGACCTGGCTCCCTATCCCTTTCATGTTTCTCTATGCATCTGAGCTTTCAGGTAGGTTTAAATTCTCCATTTCCAATTGTTTATAGAAAGTCTTGGTTTTGGAGGGAAGCAACATTTGCTCACTTAAGCTTCAGACTGTGTAAGCCAGAGGAAGGCAGTATACCCAGTGACCTAGAGTTACCCAGTGACCTAGAGTTACCCAGTGCACCATCACACTCCTCATTTACCTAATTAAGTACACATATTCGTGCAGCTTGACCTGTGAGAGGTGGCTGATTTGGATGATGATAAACTTGATTTTAAAATACATATAAATATATTGTCATTGATTCATGAATTCTACAGTATTTATTTAACTTTGATACAGTTTAAGTTCTGTGGTAAGTAGCGATAACGCAAACTCTATGTTTTTGAATAATATTTTATTTATTCTTTGAGAATTTTATCCAGTATATTTTGAACATATCCATAGCTTCGAAACTCCTTCATAACTTCCCTTTCTACCCTTCTGTCCTTTGCCATCCAACTGTAAGAGTTCTCCTCCTGCTTGTCCTTGGGAATGGGGCCTGCCCTGGCATGTGGCTGACCCACCAGGGGTCACATAATTGAAGAAACTGACCTTCCCTCTGCCAAGCAGCTTTCAAATGCCAGTAGCTCCTTTGCTGGTGGGATTTCATGTTTCCCTTCCATGCTCCACGCTGGGATGTTGTCTGTCAGGAACTTAAGCAAGTCTTGTGCATGCTGATCCGTTGGGCTGTCACTTTATTTTGATCCCCAGTGTGTGATTTACAGTACCTCCCTATTTCTTATTTTCCTGGATAAAGGGAGAGATGCCCTAAAACCCAGCAAGAAGTTAATCAAGGTGGGTTGATGAGCACAGCAGGAGACTCAGATTCATTTATAAAGAAATGTTTCTATTTCAAGAAGCGGAGTGAATTTGTGGCTGTTCATTGTTAGCTAGTGTCACTGGTGTGAGGAGATGAACGTAGTGAAGAAGTAGCTGTGTCTTTCTCTGCAGAGATTCTGCTAGTGGCGTTGGGAGGAGATTAACAGAAAACAATGGGAATATAGTTAAATATCTGTGGGGAAGTAGTATCCATGGTCTTAAGTGAACTGTCAATCATATGTACTCCTGAGTGCAATTCTCAGATTTCTGACTGATCACTTTTCCTCTATCTCCCTGAAGCTTTGCTTCCCAACAGTACACTTCTTGATTTTGTCCCTTTTCCAAGTCATATCCTTTCATAATCTCAGCAAAGAACACCATTATTCATTTAAGCAGTTATGTCGGTAACCGTAGCTTTAACTTACCCCAGGCTAGAAGAGAGCCCTGATCTGGTGGCATCTGCCATGCCCAGTGCTTTTATTCAGCTCATCTGAATCTAGCCTTCAAATTGTTTTTTTTTCCATGCCTTTCCCCTCAATTTTCTTTCCTTTCAGTATTCAAAATGCTCTTTGCAAACAATACATATAGATTATATGCTCTTGTTTAAGGTTGTTTAGCCCAGGATACCTGTTTTATTAGGTTTTGCACGTACAAACAATCATTTTAAAAGTGTGATGATAGACCAGAGTAGGCTCAGTGATAGAAAACAAAACCCAAACAATTTACATTCACAGATAAAGTTCCAACAACATTGAAACTCCCTTAGTGTGGTCAACACATAGAGTGGGATGCTCCTTTCTATCTTCTCAGGCTCCTTTCCTGAGGTCCCCTGGCTCCAGGCTCCATACTGCCCTCCCTGGCCCTGGCTGCAGGATTCACATAGCCTTCCTTGACTAGAGAACTTGCTTTCACTCTTTTTTTAAAATTTTATTTAATTCTATTTTTAATTAAATTTATTTAATTTACAACAAATATCAGCCTTTCTCTCCTCCCAGTCCCTCCTTGTATAAGTCCTCCCCCATGGGGAATCCCCCTCTGGGTGTCGGACCCCCATATCTACTTTGTTTCCCCTTCTGAAAACGATTTCAACCATTCACCTCTGTGCTCTCCTCGTTATTTGGTTTCTTTGGACCTCTTGATTATAGTACGGTTATCCTGTAACTTATGGCTAATACCTATTTATAAGTGAGTTCATACCATGCATGTCCTTTGGGGTCTGGGTTACCTCACCTATGGATACTTGATTTTTGACAAAGAAGCCAAAACAATACAATGGAATGGGGAGAACATCTTCAACAAATGGTGCTGGTCTAACGGGATGTCTGCATGTTGAAGAATGAAAATAGATCCTTGCACAAAACTGAAGTCCAAATGGATCAAACACCTCAACATAAAACCAGACACACTTGATCTCATAGAGGAGAAAGTGAGAAATACCCTTGAATGCATTGGTATAGGAGACATTTTCTGAACACAACACCAATGGCTCAGGCTAAGGAAAACAATTAATAAATGGGATCTCATGAAACTGAAAAGCTTCTGTTAGTCAAAGGACAATGTCATCAGGACAAAACTACAGCCTACAGATTGAGAAAAGGTCTTCACTATTCCTACATCTGATAGAGGGCTAATATCTGAAATATATCAAGAACTCAAGAAGTTAGACACTGACAATCCAAATAACCCAATTTAAAAAAAAAAATGAGGTATAGATGTAAACCAAAAATTTTCAACAGAAGAATCTTGAATGGCTGAGAAGACTTAAAGAAATCTTCAACATCCTTATTCATCAGGGAAATGCAATTCAAACTGACTCTGACATTCCACCCATCAGAATGACTAAGATCAAAACCACAAAGGACATCGAGGATGTGGAGCAAGGCGAACACTCCTCCATTGCTGGTGGAAGTGCAAACTTGTATAACCTCTTTGGAAATCAATTTGGTTTCTCAGAAGATTTGGAATAGTCCTACCTCAAGACCCAGCTATACCACTCTTGGGCATATACCCAAAAGATGCTCCACCATACCACAGGGACACATGCTCAACTATGTTCATAGCAGCTTTGTTCATAATGGCCAGAAATTGGAAACAACCTAGATTTCTCTCAACTAAAGAATGGATACAGAAAATGTGGTATATCTACACAGTGGAATACTACTCAGCCATTAAAAACAAGGACATCATGAATTTTGCAGGTAAACTGATGGATGTAGAAAATATCATCCTGAGTGAGGTAACCCAGTCACTCTTTCTTCAGATATTTCTCTCAGATATTTGCATGGCTGACTCTTGTCATATAAAGTGACATTTTCTAGTAGGAAACAGCTCCTTGTTCTCCCTTCTACACCACCCCCTTTCATTTCTCCATAGCATTTATCATTTTGTGAAATCACCTTAGCATTAATTTATTTTCTGTCTCTCTCAAATAGAGCGTGGGCTTCCCAAGAGTTTGAATTTCTTCGTGCTGTTCTCTATCACACTCACAATTCACAATACTAAAGGCACACAGTGGTTCTCAATGCATACATACTGAGTGAATTCCATCATGCTAATACAGGTTAATTGTATTGGTTTGTGGGGAATATAATCATGTAAATGAAGAACTCAATCATTTTTACACAAGATTCATAAACCAAATAGCATAGGATACCTGATTTATTAGGCTTAGCATATACAAACAGGCATTTTAAAGTGTGATGATAGGGCCAGAGGTGTGCTCAGTGATGGGCCACAAACCCAAACCCAAACACACACCCACAAACCCACAAACCCACAGACAACCCACAAACCCACAAACCGAACAAACGGGAAGAATAAAAACTACTTTGAATGCATATTTTCTTTTGCTGCATTTTAATAATGGAATATTTTAGCATTGATTTCAGGGTCATTGGTCCATGAAATATGTGATTAATAGGAAAATATTTCATAGGTTTCTTCTTTTAAGTTAAAGCAGCCGATTTACTGATTCTCTGTTATTTATCTTTCTTTTCTTCCCAACAGCCATAAATCAAGTCAGAAATCCTACATAAATCAAATGCTTTTGCAAATGTTGACTCAATTTCTTTCAAAGATTATTCTGGTTTTATTTAAAGCAGTACAATATTAAATGCACCTTTGATACTCAGTTTTGTTGTCATTTGTGTAAACTGCTATTGCTTTTACCATACAGGCAACTCGACATCAGTCACAAGAAATAAAATCCAGTAGTACATATATATCTATGATTTTAAAACTGACAGATCCTTTCTAACATTAGTATGGATGTTTTATAGTTTATACTATTTTATACATTCTCAATATTATTAAGTTATTTAATATTTAGAAATTGATTCATGTATCACAGAACTAAAAAGGTACTGTGGTCATAATGTTGTACCGTTCAGTTACTTTATGGCAATAATTTTCCTATCAGGAAGTTCAGAGACAAGAGGAAAGGAAAGGAAAATTTTAAAAAAGTCAATTTTCCTGTTACCCTAGGGAGAAAATATGTAAAGCAATAGTAGTAATACAAAGTCCAAATAAAGACTATACTTTAGAAAATAGATTCTAAAATACCCTATGAAGTTTTCCTGGTTTAATTTATAGGTGTGGAGGAACAAAGAATATAAGGAGCAAGATCCTTTCCTATTTCAAAGGTGAAGGGAAAGGAGATTACAAGTCAGACTTACATCCAAGGGAATCCCATCCCAGGTGAGACCTACACCCTAGGAGATCCCAGGTGAGACCTACATCCTAGGAGATCCCAGGTGAGACCTACACCCTAGGAGATCTCAGGTGAGACCTACACCCTAGGAGATCCGAGGTGAGACCTACATCCTGGGAGATCCCAGGTGAGACCTACACCCTGGGAGATCCCAGGTGAGACCTACACCCTAGGAGATCCCAGGTGAGACCTACACCCTGGGAGATCCCAGGTGAGACCTACACCCTGGGAGATCCCAGGTGAGACCTACACCCTAGGAGATCCCAGATGAGACTTACATCCTGGGAGATCCCAGGTGAGACCTACATCCTGGGAGATCCCAGGTGAGACCTATACACTAGGAGATCCCAGGTGAGACATACATCCTAGGAGATCCCAAGTGAGACCTACATCCTGGGAGATCCCAGGGGAGACCTACATCCTAGG
>JADRCH010000009.1:7770567-7840569 GCA_019843965.1 Rhynchomys soricoides
GTGAGACCTACATCCTGGGAGATCCCAGGGGAGACCTACATCCTAGGAGATGCCAGGTGAGGCCTATACCCTACGAGATCTCAGGTGAGACCTAAATTCTAGGAGATGCCAGGTGAGACCTACATCCTGGGATATCCCAGGGGAGACCTACATCCTGGGAGATCCCAGGGGAGACCTACATCCTTAGGAATTTTCAAGGAACATGGACTGAGGCCCAGTAGAAGGGTTTCCTGATCCTAAAGGGAAGCTTGTGTGTTGTGTTCTGTCAGAAAGATGGGCTCCATGAGAACTTATGTTTGGGCAGCAACTGAACTGAGAACAAAACTTCAGGGGCAAACCTGAAGGGTCACCTGCAGTAGACCAGGTGATGCATGGTGGAAACAGCAGAGAGCTGAAGGGTTCTGTATTTGCTTAGTGAAAGAAAGTGGAGCCTAGAGAGGGTAAGTCATCTGCTCTAGGTCACAGAGCTCATAATGACATACAGGAGCTAGAGCACAGCATCTCTTACACCAGTGAATCCAATTACACTGGACTCTGTTCTTTTGCTGTAAGAAACAAGTATGCCCACACAACAAGACATCATAGGCAATGTGCTTACACTTTTTAGCTATTATGAAATTGAACACAAGTATATATACATAATGGTGAGGGTGGTAGCTGAGCAGTCAATTATACAATCTTCTTTGTCAGGGAGAGAAGTAAAGGCTCTATTTTTTTCTTTATAGAGAAAAACCTACATTTAAGTATTTTATTATAAACCCATATAAGCATTGTATTATTTCAGAGTAAAATGGAACTTTAAAAGCACTAACAGTGAAATAGTGTTAAAGGGATACACATTCCCTTTACCTCTGAAGATGGACTAGTATGATACTTACTTGACCAGATGTGGGCTGCTGTGGCTATCGTCTTCTTTATTGTTCAGGCAGACCTGAGGCTAATAGGCAATGCTGTGAAGATTACCCATTTCTGCTTACACAGAGAATTGTTGAGCTGTTTAGTAGTTCCACCTGAGAAATTTGAAACTTTAGGAGGGACAGACTTCGTGTTAACATGCCCTGAGCCACATTCATAGCTCTGGAGCTACAGGGCTTATAAGAATCACAGGCAGCATTTTCCCTAGCAAACTGTCGACCCAAACTGAGCCTTTAAATAAATCTCTGGGTTCCTGTCAGCATGACCTTGAAATTGTTGAACACCATTCAACTTTGAGTCATTGTGACTTGTAATCCAAGCACTCAGCAGTGGAGGTAAGAAGATCAAGAGTTCCAGGCTGACACAGTGGGGCTCAGCTCATAAAACAAGAGTGAGAACATGAGGCACAATGGAGATCTTAACCCTCTCTTGTAATACTTGGTTGCATTTGTTAATTGGGAGTATTATTCCGAACTACAGCTGTGAGACTCATGTTCTGATGAGAATCTGTTATATTTGCCCAGTGAATAAGTTCAGGAGTGTCTCACCATCAACCTGTGTGTCCCACTGTTCCAACTTACATACCAACTTTGGAAGAGAATCCATTCATCATTACTAACATAATGAGAACCTCGGACCCGAGAAAGCATGGGGAAGTGGCACTGCAGATTCTGAAACAGGTAGAGACAGATCCTTCATCTGCCCCATTTGTTCTTGTTTCTGTGATTTTATTTTTGTTTCTGCAACAGTTTCCATGTGTAGGCCAAGCTTCCCATAAACATCCTGTATAGTCAAAGATAGCCTTCAATTCTCCATCCTTTTGCCTGTCCTTCTAGGATTATAGGCATGTGCCACCATGCCTGGCTTTGCATTTTGGTTTTCACTTTCTTTTTACTAGGGGCTTTGATGTTGCTATAGCAGAGATAGGCAGGGGACGCATCCCTCTTGTGGATGCTGAAACAGAGAAGATGCAAGCGAGTTGGAAGTGTGCCTCACTGTTTTGTGCCCAGTGTTCATACTATGGTCATTCTTAGTCCCAAAGAAGAATTCCAGCTCTGGAGATGCCTAGTCAGCTATTATTTGTCAAATCTCTTGAGGGTCTGGGTTCTGAGCCCATAGTTTCTTGTGTCCTGATGGGATAGGATGTTGATTTATCAGATAAAATACTTTTATTGCTTACGTATGGTGTCTTTTACTGAGAGAAAGGACTAAACTTAGTCTCGGGAATCCCTTTCCCCTTCCATCTTTTATCAACAACACCCTCTCCGTTTAGTCTCTCAGTGGCTTCTTCCAGGAAAACTCAGGATCAAAGTTCTTACCTGTGTGGGTGTGGGAGCTCATCCCCGGCCTAGTTAGCTGTTGTGCTTGCCTGTTCTTAGCAGATAGCACTTGTGTATGCTTCATTGATAACATGGGGCATCAGAGGCGAACACCATGACATGTTCCTACCAAACACCCCGACACACTCATGGTTTTCTTCTTAGCTGCTTTCCTTCCACTTTCAATTCACACTTGAGAGTTACACTGTAGTATGTTTATTGTTAAACCTTCAGATAGTACATGGTGGCTCATGTCTGTAATCCCAGCACTGGAGAACTGAAGCTTTAAGGCTTTGGTGAGTTTGAGGCCTGAACAACAAAATAAATGGAGAGAGACTTGGGATTCCGAGGTAGACCTTGTCAAAAACCAAAGACAATCCAAAAGATCAGGCCAGCAAGCTTGCTCCCCAGATGTAAATACTTGCTGCTCATGCCTCGTAAACTGAGTTCGGTTCCTGAACTCACAAACAAGCTGGATGCAGTGATTTTCAGTTTTAACACCAGCTCTTCTGTGGGGAAGTGACAGGGGGAGACAGGAGGAGCTCCTGGAGGCTCACAGGCCAGGTATCCTGTAGTACAACGTACAACAACAGAATCAATGTACCATGCATCAAGGTGGAAGGAGAGAACCAACTCCTGAAAGTTGCCCTCTGACCTCCACAAAAGCTGTCCACAGGGTCCAGAGAAGGAAGAGCATCAGAGATGGATGTGCCATGTGCCACTAGCATTTACAAGGCCTTCTTCTATCAATTCCTTAGGGCTGTTGTCAAGATGTGTTTTGAAATTAATTTATTACTTTGTGTGTTAATTAATTTATTACTTTGTGTGCATACAGGGTGTGGACACACTCATGCTGTAGTGCAGGAGTGCAGTTAAAAGGGCAAACTGGGACACTGTTCCCTTCTACTCTGTAGGTCTCAGGGATCAAACTCAGGTTTTTAGTCTTAGAAGCAAGCACATTTAACTTCTGAGCCACCTTTCTGGCCCTAAACCATTATTATTGAGATACAAGTTGTATATAGTGAAATGCAAAGACCTTACAGGCACAGAAGAAGTGCTATCCTTTTTCATTTTTGCTTCTAGACTTACTCCTAGAACTAACCATCCAAATAACTGCACTCTGGGGTCAAGTCTGGTATTTACTAATGTTTCATTAACTTCAGTGAATTTCAACTCATCTGAAGCGTGATGGGTGAAAGCTCTGAATGTCGACAATAGTGAAGTGCTTCCTAAGCATTTTCATTAAGAGTCTTTCCCCATTGTTCTTACCATCACTATAAGGACTGGACTTTTCTAAGTTGGATAGAAGTCTGTAATTTGTTATCTCTGCCTCGTCCAGTTATGCAGCCTCGACTGGATGGACTACTCAGCAATCAGGATCTTACAAGTCCAAATCAGCAGCTCCCCAGGGCACTCTCAGAAGTGTGAAACAGTGGCCCAAGGCTTGCTGAGCCTGTGGTTCTTCTCCAGATTGGAAAAATTTAGTTATTAGCCACCTTGGGTGAATTTCTGCATCTGGGTTTTGTGTCATGATCAATCAGAAGCAGTAATCAGGCATTATGATTAGTAGAATCATGTTTAGACAGCAAGCTGCCTAAGACTAGTCCAATCCATTCATCAACCAAATTGATCATTTGTCTATTGTGAACCCAGTTGCTTTGCTCACTACCTCAGCATATTCTGCCCACAGCATCCCTTAGTGACAATGACTCCTGCCTCTGTGTGCTATGAGTATAAGTCCATCACATGAAATCTTTTACCATGTTCCTTGATGAGGGTAATGTCCACCATGGATAAACACTAGTTTCATTACTGTTTTCCTTGAGGCATAACGATACTGTCCACTCCTTAATGACTGTATAGAACCATGATCAATTCATGGTGACTATTGTAGGTGGGAAGGAACCTTAATATAAGAGAGAACTTTCTGGCAGTTGCAAAATGTCTACCAACAAGGTGGCTGCCCCAGCAGACCAGACCGTTCCCAAAATGTTGTCAAGCAAAAGCCACAGAACTATGTTTCAGTGATAATGTGATGGAAAATGGAACCACTGGTTTAGCTGCACTCTAAGTCCATTAACAGAGGCCGTGATTCATGTGTACTGTTAGAGAGCCTGACTGTCACCAGCTTGAACAGAGGAGCTGGGGAAACACGATGTACAAAACCTGTTATAAACATACAACTGTAGCAAAATTACAGTTATGAAGTAGCAGTGAAAAGAATTTTATTGTTGGGAACACCACAACACGAGGAGCTGTATTACCGGGTTGCATTAGGAAGATGGAGAACCACTGGTTAAACACACAGCCAGTAAACTTATTTCTCTTCGTTCCTTCTATAACGTCCTGCAGTATTTGAGGTCTGACTTATCTTCTCCCTTGGAAGAGATTATGACTCTTTGGAGGCCAGATATCCAGTCTGACAAAAAAGGAGAAGAAAATCTTTGGATGGAGGCCAGAGTGCCAGAGGCTGAGAACTGTGGTGGAAGATTATAGATTGGTGACCTTCAGAGACACCAAAAGGGGACAGCCAGGAGAGCAGTGATCTGAAACATAAAGTGACTGGGGACTTAGAAGGAGAATCAAAGCACACATAGGCTTTTATCCATGTGATGTATTCGGGAAACAAATACTGACATCATTTGGGAGTGGTCCTGGGATAACAGATGTGTCTACATGAGTTTTCAAGGAATCTGGAGGAGAGCACATGACTGTGAGAGGGGCAGAAGAGAGGATGAGGCATCAGACATACCTCCCAATTTACTGACTTCATCCACCTAGAAAATATTAATGACTCACCACAATAATGATGTCTCTTTTCTTCCTGTATTTTCTTTTTGATCTTTTCCTGTAGTTCTTTGTCCCTGCTTCTTGGGTAAACTGAATCACAAAATGATAGAAACTGTCTTTTCTTGTCAAAGCGTCTGCTCTGTTGCCATGAGACTCCCTGCAGTTTTCCATTTATGACAATTATTATAAAGATATGTACACAAGAAGATCAGATAAAGATCTCATTAAAATTGATGTGTAATTAGTTTTTAGAAAACAATACTTTTTTTTTTTTTTTTTTTTAATCATGGGAAGTATTTGTATTTCAAGCACTTGGAAGAAAAACACAATTAGTCTAAATTGTGCCGATTCCTTCTGCAGGCTTTAGATGCCTCATTTTGATAAACTTTCTTTGATTTTGAAGAGGACACTAAGAACAATAACGATGGACTCATTCATTCATTAAGCAGATACACCCTGAGTTGGTAGACTCTAGAGATACATGATGATAAGAGTATCTCTCCCTTCATGCGACATATTCTAGATATATTGCAAAGGTTAAGTATGCAACAAATTCTGTCCTTCTTAAGTAAGTTCTAAAATCTCCTTACCTCCTTTTCGTCATCTATAATGTGGGATTATGGTGAAGACAGAATACATGGCAAACAGCCAAATCCTGGGCAACTGTTTTAAGGACAAAAGGTAATGTCTGTCAAATCTTTTGAAATCTGCAAAGCATGTCCTGAGATGGGGTTTATCACCATGGGTTGGATGACTTGGAGGGCCTTCGCTTTGTGAACTTTATGTTGTTTTCTCTTAGCTGTGGGTAAAGGATCCTTGGCCATATCTGACTGATAAACAGTTCATTATTTCCCACCTTCAGGTTGAGTGATATGAACTGGACTAATCCTGATTGGTGCTTGCCACTTTATGCTGTGGATAAAGCAGTCTAGTCATGAACTCTTCCACTATGACTACTTCTTTTCCTTTGAGCTTTTGCATCTCCGCACACATTTTCTTAGGCATATATCTCTGTACATGAGACTTTTTCTCTTAGGGAAAAATACACAGATGTGAGATTTACTATTCCACTGAGACTTTGGAATGAAGAGGCAATTCCCCTAAATTCACTCTTCCTGAAAAGGGACATGAGCCATAACATGGACGATGAAAAGGTCAGGTGAACTCTGGGCCTTCTCTGTCTTGCTTGAAACATAGTACAAGACCTAAAGATGCAGAGTGGCCAAAGGGCCAGTGAGTGGAGGGACGAATGCACAACTCCATCTTGCTGTTGTCCTCTTAGTTGGTTCTAGTGGAAGGACAGAGCAGGCCACATGGTCCTTCTGGTAGACAAATCCTGTTTTAGTTTATGTCTAGTTCAGTGGCTGGAAGTGACCGGTTCACTAACCAGCTGCCTTGTCTTGCTCATGTGTACTCACGCTGCTGTTGGCCTGCTTGATGCCTCAGCAGCTTGGAGTTTTATGTCTTTCCAGACACGGCATCTTCAGCTATGGCATTCTCTCCAGGAGTTCTATGCAGAACGTGCATACCATTTCAGTGTTGCCACTAACAATACACTTTTCTAACAGTTCTTTTGCTTCTGTTATATTCTGCCCCTGTTCCAACAGTCACTTCTCCCCAGCTGCCAGAAAGGACTCAGTGGTTAGCCACAGCCACTTTCCATATTCTCATTTCAGGAGTTCACAATTCAGGTCAATAAATCCCCCGTGCTGGCTTTTATTATTATATACTGAATCCAGATTTAGATTAATAGCTACAGACACATTACTCACAAAAGGAAAGCACACCCCACCTTTTTGGAATAAACCTTTACCTTCAGATTCTTGTAGCAGAGAAGCCAAGGTTTATTATTCCCTTCACTGTGGAATGCCTAATGATCACCTGGTGTGCTAACCAGAGAACTTCGGGTGTTTAATCACCTATGAATTTTCTGACACAAGAAGCAGCAGTATTTTATGACACAAAATGTATTGGTTAATGTACTTTTCTGTATTTTATACTTTTGTGAAGAATATATTTTTCTTGGTAAATTTGTCAGGGCATCGTTTGAACTGATGACCTGCTGGACTTGGTGTATGGACAGCAGTATATAGAGCCCACTGTGATACTAAAAGCATCTCCTCAGGTGCTCTTAGGGGTCATTACTTCAGAAGATGAGACCATTAACTGCTCAAAACTCCAGAGAGGAAGCTTTCTCTAGATGTGTTCTTGGTTAACCCTCAAGCACTCCTCAGAATGTCCTTAAGTCACAGCTCTCCTGTCCAAAGCTGGGACTGCTAGTTCGTAGGGGATAGGAGGGAAACAGACTGGACCACCAACCAAAGAATACACATGGAAGGACCCATGGTGCTGGCCACATATGTGGCGGAGGAGGGCTTTGTTGGATATCAGTGGGAGGAGATGCCCTTGGGCCTGAGAGTGTTAGATGCCCCAGTGTAGGGGGATGCTAGGGAGGGAAGACGGGAGTGGGTGGGTGGTTGGGGGAGCACCCTCATAGAGGCAGGGGGAGGGGGAATGGAATAGAGGGTTTCCAAAAGGGAAAACATTTGAAATGTATATAAAGTAAATATCAAAAAAAAAAAAAAAAAAGAGAGAGAGAGAGAAGGAAGAAGGAAGGAAAGAAAGAAAATCAGTGTGTGGGCTTCCCTTATTGTATGCGGAGGCAAGGTAAAGATGTGAGTCTTGTCTGGACTCAGCTTCGGTGCTGACTGAATGATCACAGTTTGCATTTCTCTTTCATTATTTGCATTCCCTAGCAAAATGTGTGTGTGTTTATTACCATCCCACAAGGAAATGGAGGCTCTAACACGTAAGTGGGCCCTCTTGATCATATTGTGAATGGCAGAGGTGGACTGGAACCCATATCTCTTTGTCTTCCAAATCCATTTTATCAGTGTCCTTCCACAGAAGATGACGTTAATCTGACCTTACTCAGGGTGTTTTCTGACCGATGAGCTTTGGAAACCTTTAAAGTATCAGGGAAAAGCCATTTTTTATCTGTCTTAGCTAGGATTTTATTGCTGTGAAGAGACACCATGACCAAGGCAACTTTTATAGAGGAAAACATTTTATTGTGGCTGGCTTATGGGTTCAGAGGTTTAGCCCATTATCATCATGGTAGGAGGAATGGCAGTGTGCAGGCAGACATGGTGCTGGAGAAGGAGCTGAGAGTTCTACATCTTGATTCACAGGGAGCAGAGGGAGACTGTGCACCACACTAGGCACTTGCGCATGTATGACCTCAAAGCCCACCTCCATAAAGACACACTTCCCTCAACAAGGCCAAACCTCTTAATAGTGCCACTCCCTATGGCCAAGCATTGAAACACATGAGTCTATGGGGAGCATTCCTATTAAACCACTATAGTATCTATGACCTATTATCTGTTTTTGTCTCATTCCCTCTGCATTTATACTATTCAGTTGGCTGGCCTGAGCTGAGCTTGATGCCTCAGTTGCTCTGAATTATGTACTTTTTGTTCTGCAGTGCTGGTGACTGAATCCAGGACTTCATGCAAACATGCTGTAATGTCCTTGGTAATCTGGATAATTCTTTTCATGTGCTGGCCCTGCCCTTCCTGGATTTTTCTGTATCTAGTCTCTTCTCTGTTCTTTGTATGATTTAGGCTTCAGTGTCTAATTTTGCTTTAAAATGGGATCTGGGCACTGCTCAGCTGGCAGGTATACTTGAATCTTTGCTTTCTGTTTGTGTGCTCATGAATCATCATCATGAATTCCTTAATGGTATGACTTAGAGATACTTATCCAGCATTGCTGAATCTCAGTTTCTTCACATAAAACACTGGAATGAGGCTGCTGAGAAGGCTAAGTTTTTAAGAAGACTGGCTGCTCTTCCAATTAAAAATTTAAAAACTGGGCTATTAAAATCTATCTAAAAGAGATTAGTAAGGATTAAATATGATCATGTGTGTTCATATTTTAGCTTGCATTTGGGCTCAGTAGAAAACCCTTTTAGAGTTCTGGGCTTCCAAGGAATCAAGATGCTGAGACCTTGTATCAATTCTTATGGACATCAATGGTAGCTTTCTTCTTAGTTTCTTTGGCAAAACCAATGTATGCCTAAAACAATCTTGAATTTATATGATGCCTCCTGAAGTCATCATTCATAGCTCTGTATCATACAGTGTACCTGAAATGCTCAAAGTAAAGCAGAGGAGAAGGTGTGAGATGGTTTGAAAGGCTTACCACAGAAGTTCAGTCAGTCGGAATCTCTACTTTTTGTACCTTTAATGTGTTGGTTCTTTGTGTTCCTCTGCACGGTCTGTGAACAGTTCTGAGAGCGTGGTATTAATTTTTCAATTTCTTCCTTGAATGAAATCAACTTCACCCACTCACTTGAAAGTCTAGACAAAGACTTCCACTTCTTTGTCAGTGGCCAGAAAACTTTAGATTATTCATGCATTCTCTCTGCTGTTTTATGGAACATGTAGTTACTGTTTCAGGCTTGATTGCTTTAAATGCTTACAGTACAGGTTTGATTTTTATATTACCAGATGTGCCAGTCTATTTAAGTTGTTCTCTCTTGTCCTTTTTGCACATTGTGTTTAATTGAATTTGCCTAGGTGAATGCACAGGGACTCTGTGACTTGTGAAAATTGTTAAGAATTACAATGTCTTTTGTGTGTGGGAACATTGTTATGATCAATGCTAATATTGAGAGTTTAGCTCTGGATAAAGAAGTGTGGATCCTTGGGGTCTAGCCTTTTAGGATGAGAAAATGCAGCTAGCAGGTGGACAGCTCACGTGCACATGCTGTGGCAAGGTTGCTTCCTCTATCTAGAACCAATGCCAGTCACTATTCAAGGAGAACCCCTTTAACTGGGGCCCCAGGTAAAGGAAAAAAGTGACATTGGATAGTTATTTTACTTGGGTTCTTGAAGAGCAGTGACAGAGCCAGCCAAAGGCCACCTCTAATGACAGAGTACTGCAGCCAGGCCTGGTATGTCCAGTGAGTAAAAGAGTCTTCGAATGAGCAGCCTCTGCTCTGAAGTTGGGTGACCTGGGCTTGATCAGACCTACACTGTGTCTAAGACTCAGTGCTTGGATCCCATGGCAGTGAAATTGGGGGCTTTGTGTTGGCAGCATGCCACAATTTCACATTCTTTTTCTCTTTATGTGTTTGTGTGTAAGATGGTGTGCCACCAAATCCTATTCTTACTGGGAAAATGTAGCCAACTTTAGTATAAACCATTGGAAAGGTGCTTAATGAATTATAACGTGGCCCTGTAATAAAAACATTTGAACATCAGTGACATAATTTATAAAAAAGCAAAGCAAAACAATCAGTAAATAATATACAAATACACAATTTTGACCACATAATACAGATCATCAGATTCAGAGGCTGATGTAGAAAAACTAGTGTCATTTATATCTCCCTGCTGATATTCTGTAGCATATTAATGTTTCTTTTATATATTTTCAGAAAATTTTAGTTCTATGAAAATATGAATGGCACTCGTCTGCAGACAGAATGTTGGAGTCTTTTTCTAAATTAGGGTTAGTGTTGGTCCCCGGAGATAATGTGATATTGATCACTTAAATAAGTGCTTCAATTAAAGGGAAGAGCCAGTTGCTCTCAGAATCAGTTGCTCCAATTCACAGCTGTACTAGAAATACTATGTTATTAGAAACTAATGCCTCCCATAGTTCTGGAGTGTTGTTACTTCCCACCAACATTAGGAAAAATTAACCCTAAATATTCATAGGGCAGAACAACCAAGAAGCAGTCCATTTATGCAGTGTTTAGTGGAAGAAGTTGTGAACCCACCTTAATTGGAAGGGATCTGCTCAGTTAGCATGCTTTGGCTGACAGAGGTTAGACATTTACTGCACTTATGCTTGGGCATAGGAGATTACATAGTCAACATTTTTGCACAATCTCAGCATGTCTTCTAAGAATTTATGGTCTCCTGAGGATGGCAATATATTTGAACTTTAACTATATTCTCTGGGACAGTGCTAAATAAAACTGATAGTCACCTTGGGTTGATAGTTTATTCCATGTCCTGTGTTTTCCAGGCACAACCTGGAACTTTACAAGCATTTTGATGCATTGTATTATCTTCATTTTTATGGAAGATGACACTGAATATTGGAGAGAGAAAGTGACTAGCTCAAGATGTAGATGGGAACACACGCCCATGCTTGTCCCTGCCCTGTTCTGGTTCTCTAGTCATTTGTGTGTCAGTGTATTACACAACATGTACAGGTCATTGCAAAAGCAGATGGGAGGGATCTGGGTGGTTTATTGCTGTCTTCATCCAGGACCATGCAGTAGAGATGGAAATGGGGAGAGCATAAACCTGCACCAGGATATGCTCCATTTCACAGCCTTGCTCAGCTATTGGCTCTCAATGACTCTCCAGATGAGACTATACACTAGTGCTGTTTCTACAGTACCCCATTTTCCCTGCAGAATGTGCCCAAAGTCTGAAGAGCAAAGACTGTCTTTGCTGGAAGATCATCTAAAACCCTTTTTCCTTTCATCCTGCAGAAGCTTTGAAGTTAGGCTGTGCTCACTGCGTGGCTTTCCTGGCATTGCTAGATTGCCTGTGACTGCACTTAAACATCTGCTCCATGTTTATGAGGTACCCACAGATGTCAAGCACAGTGAAAGGCCTTCTGGGACTTACATAATAGTCTGAAAAGTATGCTCTAGATTGAGTTTGTAAATGAAGAGAAAACAGCATTGTACCACTGGAAATAGTAAGCTTATTTAGAAAATCGAAATACATGACTAGGATATTTTAAAGATGTTTATTCCAGTATTTGCCACCTGATAAGTATTATTTTAAAAAGGTTTTTGAAAACAGGAAAATGCATCTAGTATAATTTCTAAATTATAATGTTAAAAGCCAGTGGCCTTTCAGTTCCCACATCCTGCTCTTAGTTTGTAAAGCTCTCTCAAATAGGGAACCTCTTAGTCCCTATGACCACAGTGCCCGTCAGCTAATCTCGTTCTTAGTAGCACACAGGGAAAAAAATGTTTCACCATAAGAGGACACAAAAGACTTTGGTTTCAAACACTCTGCACTGTTCCAGCTACTCCTGTGTCTTGGAGATTGGAAGTCACAGTGTGAACTCAGGTTGGACATATTGATCCATGGACCCAGTGCTTAGTTTCTTGCTTCAGGAAGGGTAGGCAATACACTCTGGAGTGTGGAAAGCGCTCTTGTCAATGGCTTATATATGTTTTTAGATAATGAAGTCTCCTTCTTCTTGTCATGTCTAAATGAATCTTTCTTATTGCCTTGATTTTAAGATTCATAAAACCAAAGTTTTCTCCTTTGTGTCTTATTTGGATTGGAATTGAAATATCTTCTTTGTACATCTGACTGCCTTTCATCCCAGCCCCAGCCGATGGAGTGCATTTCTTGACTGGCCAAAACCCAGCCCCGAGTTGTCACTCCCACAGCTACTGAAAAGTGCCAACAGAAGGCTGTCCATAGAGTCCTTCTCTGAATTGCTGTTGGCTGAAGAGAACCTAGTTTCAAGCATTCATTCCCTCTGCTAGCCAGTCACCATAAATTAAAGGGCTGATTTCCAACATTTTTCTGAAGTCAGCCCAGGCATCCTCCTAGCCCCAAAGTTCCAGGTGCATCAGCAATGTATTTGTTTGGTGCTTCGTAGTTCATCCACCCCTCTGCCCAGTCCCTCCCCTGCAGCACCTATTCATCCCAGCGACCCTCCCAATAAGACCCTGCATATGCTAAAGAACCTGTCTTTCATAGAGTTTCTATTGCTGTGAAGAGACACATTGATCACAGCAACTCTTATAAAGGGAAACATTTAATTGGGGCTGGCTTACAGTTTCAGAGGTTTAGTCCATTATCATCATGGCAGGAAGCATGGCAGTGTGCAGGCAGACAGGGAGCCTGAGAAGCAGAGAGTTCTACATCTTGATCAGTATAACAGTAGTGTATGAAGATCCCCATTGGACACAATGAGTTTCAGTGCTGATGAAACAACTGATAAGCCAAGTCTACACATTCATTTGTCTGTAGAAGTATCGAGGAAACATGGAAGGGAAACTACAGCCAATAGAAACAGATCTTCTATTTATTACTTCTTTACTTGCATGCAATCTATAAAACTTATATACATTTAAGATGTATACTGAGATTATTGGTATAAATATAAGATTATTAGTATTAAAGTAATTGATATGCATCACTTTACAGTTACCATATTTATTTTTTAGTTATATTTGTATGTATGCATCATGTAATCTGTATGTAAGACACATGCTCATATGTATGTGCAGAGGCTAGGGGAACATGTTAGGGTATTCCTTGTTTATCTCTCATTATTACCTTATTCCCATGTGTTATGGTCTCTCTCTGAACCCGGAGACAAACTGAGAGCCAGCAGGATCCAGACGTCTTCCTGTCTCTCCCCACTACAGTGCCGGGCTTACACGAATGTGTCTGGCCATGTGAATATTTTTCCTTGAGTTCTGGGGATTCAGACTCAGAAGCTCATGCTGGCACAGCAAACATTCTTACTTGCTGAGCCACCTCCACAGCTCCATAGATAATCTCTTTAAATTTTTAAAAATTGTATTATGTTCATTTATGTTTAGCTGTCTATGTATTTGTCTGTGTATCATGTGTGTGTGTGTGTGTGTGTGTGCCCATGGAGACCAGAAGAAAGCATCAGACCCCTTGGGACTGGAGTTACAGACAGTTGTGAGCCACTATTTGGATGCTTGGAATGGAACCTGGGCCCTCCTCAAGATCAGCCAGTGCACATTTTTAAAAAAAAATAATTTATTTTTTTCTTTTATTAGATATTTTCTTTATTTACATTTCAAATGTGATCCCCTTTCCAGGTCTCCCCTCCAGAAATCCCCTATACCATCACCCTTCCCCCCTGCCTCTATGAGGGTGCTTGCCCACCGACCCACCCACCCACTCCAGGCTACCAGCCCTGGCATTCCCCTACACTGGGGCATCTAACCCCCTCAGGCCCAAGGGTGATGTCCCACTGATGTCCAACAAGGCCATCCTCTGCCACCTATGTGGCTGGAGCCATGGGTCCCTCCATGTATACTTTTTGGTTGGTGGTTCAGTCCCCAGGAGCTCCAGGTGGTCTGGCCTATTGACACTGTTGCTCCCCCCATGGGGCTGCAAATCCCCTTCAGCTCCTTCAGTCCCTTCTCCAACTTCTCCATCGGGGATCCTGAGCACACTCCAATGGTTGGCTGTGAGCATCCACCTCTGTATTTGTCAGGCTCTGGAAGAACCTCTCAGGAGACAGGCATATCAGGCTCCCATCAGCAAGCACTTCCCGGGGCAGTCTCCATATGGCCTTTCCTTCAGTCTCTCCTCCTCACATTGTCTCCATATTTCTTCCTGTGAGTATTTTGTTCCCCCTTCTAAGAAGCATTAAAGCATCCACACTTTGGTCTGGGAGAACACTGGTGCCTGGGTCCAAGCCTTGGCTCAGAAGCAGCTCAACAGATGCTGGCCTAGAAGCTGCTGTGGGCTTGGAAACTGGGTCTATACTGGCTTCTTGGTGCTATGGAGAGCCTGGAACCCGGGGCTATGGTGCTCACCTGACCTGTGGAGTTGTTTGTAATGGTGCTGAGTGGGGTCTATACTGAGGTCACTCACAGGATTTCTTCTCCTACCAGCTCACAAAGGGTTTCTGTCTCTGTCCTAGGCTTTGTGAAGAAGTGACCTGTAATGTGAAACCTCTGGCCTAGTTCTTCAATGCCTCCGTTTCTATTTCTATTTCTTTGTTTTCTTAGGTGCTTATTAGTCTCTCTCTCTTGGAATCCTTAAGTCTGAAAGTATCTTCACCTTAGATGGTTGTCCTTCTTGATGATCCTGTGGAAATGGGTACTGGGTGCTCTATCCTTCCTTCTTGCTCACGTCTACCTGTAAACACAATTGCTTTTATAAAATTATACCATTGAGCTGCTGGTGCTGATGTGAGTGAGCCCTGTGCTGTGCTAGACCAGGCACCATACTTGAAAGCCCTTTCCTTCCTGCTCATGTTTCTGCTAGCCACAAAGCCATTGAAAGTGGCCAAGTTGACCAGGGTGGAAGAAATCTGGCCTAGGTTTCTCTGTATATGTTGCTCTGTGTATCTCTTTTTGAGGAACATGTTTAAGTTGCTCAAAAGCAACTTGATAAAGATCTTGATAATTATAAATTGACCTCATCAGTTAGGAAGGCCAAGCACAAAGTCAGCTTGGACTTGTAATGTGAGCTGTGAGTCCCAATTACTGCTGCTTTAAACTACATTGCCAAGAGCATGAGGGTGATCTAGCTGCAGTGTCTGTCATCCCATTGACCTCCAGGATTGACTCAGCTGATCCAGCTGGCTAGGCAGGTATCCCCTTCCTTCCCTACCACTCCATGTACTTTCCCCCCAAAGCTGTGCTCTAGGTCAAAGAGGACAACCTTTCCCAAATAAAGGAGGGCAGTCCTTCTGTCGAGCGTATGAGTAGTCATGTTCTACTGTTAGAACTCCAAACAAGCTACACTGACATGAGAACTTAAAAAAGAAAAAAAATAAAAATATAAAATTACTGCTAGAGTCTGTGAATAACATCAACTCCAGTTCCTCTTCCTGCCAAGTGCGACAATGGGAAGGAAGAAAATGACTGGAGCAGTAAAGAAAAAACATCTCTAAAAGTACATGAGTATGGGGAGACTGCTGTGGAAGCAAAGATCACAGATTCTAATATCCAACGAAGACTCCATCCTTTGCTTCCCAGGCCATGTGGTAAGAGAAAGCCACATGGACTCACTCATCTGGGCATCAGGTCTTGTAAATGCTAGAGAAGAAGAATAACAAGAAGTTGTACCTTTTCGAAAAACTTTTGTGCAAATGCTGGGATACTCTGCAGTAACTCTTTACTAGCTCGTGTGCTGTCTACGTGAGTCAGTGCGTGTGGACCCTCTTCAGACGGTGAGCTTAAGTGATGACAGCTCTTCATTTTGCCTTTTTCCAAATACAAGTTAGTCTGTGGTGTCCCATAAGTCTGGGACACTTAAGTGGTGGCCATGGTCAGCTTTAACCCTGATATTGCACCCTTCTGCTTTCCTGTACTCCCAAATTCCTGACCTCATGGGGCATTGCTATTCTTTTCCCTGGAGAGATAAAAATACAGGGTAAGTGTAGGTAGGATTGAAATGAAGAAAGTGCATAAGTTTCTAATGAAACAAAGAAGAAGAAGAAGAAGAAGAAGAAGAAGAAGAAGAAGAAGAAGAAGAAGAAGAAGAAGAAGAAGAAGACGAAGAAGAAGGAGAAGGAGAAGGAGAAGAAGCAGCAGCAGCAGCAGAAGCAGAAGCAGAAGAAGAAGACGACGACTAACCTAAAAATGAAACTTCTTTATAGCCTGGCCCAGATTCCCAGGTTTCTAAAATGGATTTGGGTATAAAACTTCAGTGAAATAATACAGCCCTCCTTTCTGTGTGTTCTCTGCAGGGAGGATACATGGGAAGGGGGAGAGGCTACATTTGCTGTGGCTATTGGAAGTGATTCAAACACGCCATTTTACTTGAGTCTTAGCTTCTGATGTGCTGTTCTGATATGCTTGTAAACTATGATTTTGTTGTGGAGATTATCAGATGCAAAGATGTCTATCGGATTGGGGATGTAGCTCAGTCGGTGAGAATGCTGGCCTAGCACATATGAAGCCCAGGATTTGGTCTCCAGCACTGCATGAACTAGGTATGGTGACACCTGCCTGTAATTCCGGCACACAGGAAATAGTCAGGGGATTCAGAAGTTCAACATTATTTCAGTAGCATGAAGCTAGGATATGAGCTTCTGACTCAAAACAAACAAGCAAGCAAATATGAAATGCAGAGCAGACTAGGATTGCTCAGGGGAGTACTCTTTTTTTTTTTAATTAATTAGAAGGATCTCTCTTTTATTATTAAAAGTTATAATCTCTCTCCCCCTGGTCCTGGTTCTGCTGGTTTGTTTTTTTTTAAATTGGATATTTTATTTATTTACATTTCAAATGTTATCCCCTTTCCCGGTTTCCCTTTCAGAAGCTCCCTATCCCATCCTTCCTCCCCCTGCTTCTATGAAGGTGCTGCTCCCTCACCCACCCACCCACTCTGGCCTCCCTGTCTTGGCATTCCCCTACACTCGGGCATCGAGCCTTCCCAGGACCAAGGACCTCTCCTCCCACTGATGTCTGACAAGGCTATCCTTTGCTACATTTGCGGCTGGAGCCATGGGTCCCTCCATGTGTACTCTTTGGTTGGTGGTTAGTCCCTGGGGGGTCTGGTTGGTTGATATTGTTGTTCTTATGGGGTTGCAAACCCCTTCAGCTCCTTCAGTCTTTTCTCTAACTCTTCCACTGGGGACCCCATGCTCAGTCCAATGGTTGGCTGTGAGCATCCACCTCTGTATTTGTCAGGCTCTGGAAATGCCTCTCAGGAGACATCCATATCAGGCTCCAATCAGCAAGCACTGCCCGGCATCTTCAATAGCGTCTGGGTTTGGCAACTGTATATGGGATAGATCCCCAGATGAGGGGGAGTACGATTGCATAGCATGGGTGTGGTATTGGTTTGATCTCTATCACTGGAGAGCAAAAGCAAAATATCTAGTATCAGTCAAACACAGAACAAATGCCACACTTATGGTAACTCTTTAAGAAACAAAAAGTTGTGGCAGGGCAGGCTAGAGAAATGGCTCAGTGTTCAAGAGAACTTGCTGCTATTGCAGAGGACTCAGATTTGGTTCCCAGTAACCACAGGGTGGGTCACAACTATTTGTAACTCCAGTAACAGAAGATAAGAGGCACTGCTTTCCTGATGAGGCATGCATAGATTCAAGCAAAACACACACATAACATAAACTAAATAAATCTTAAAAAAAGATAAGTAACGATTTCTGCATGTCCCTATTTATAAATTTAGGCTTATTACAGATTTATTATATAAACACTGTAGAGTTATAAGTGTGTAGTATCTGACAGAATGAAAAGGTACTACTTTTGGCTACAATAAGGTTTGTTACACAGAGGAGTACTTTCTGCCTTTCATGAATGCCTCGCATCCTCTGGATAGCAGGGTTAAGTGTGTTTGGAGATTCTACTTCTGGGTGAAAAGGCTGAGTGTAGAGGATGGAGTAAGGGTGGAGGTTCACAGGGCTGGGGAGTTCTGGCAGACTCAGTCAACAACCGAGTGGGGAGCTCATGACTGGTTTGCAGGGTTCTTGGGTTGAGGTGAGGAAATGGGGCTACATATGAAGTCCAACTGGGGAAGTGAAGCAGAAAATGACAGCACCCCTGATATTAGTATTTGTCATCTTCCTGTCCTGTTTCTCACCAGCTGGGGTAGGTGCATGTCGGCTCCTTGCCGGCAGGTCCAGGCAAGAGGAGAGAACCCTGTCCAGCAGGGTCTGTCTGGGGCTGAGCGGGATGGGGAGTGTCGGTGGCCCAAAAGAAACACACTTTGTTTCTTGTTGATGCAGGAACTCAACTTTATTGTATCAGCCCCTCGCTTATATAGAGAAGGCAAAGGAGGTGGGCACTTAGGTATGGGAAGAAATGACTTAGGAGGCGGGGAAGGGGAAGGGGTAACTGACAGGGCCAATAGCAGAGCTCCACATCAGCAATGGCAGGGCGGAGGGAGGGCCAAACAGGTCTTGCTGAGATACCCCTATATGGAAGTGACTGAGACAGGTCTCCGAGCTTGAGCCAGACTCAAGGCCCAAACCAGGACCAAAATGGGGCCCAGTAGGTGCAAGTGGTATGTATGGAATGTGTATAACTTGGAACATCTATAGGATCTATAGGATCTCTGGTAGATGAATCTCCATAGGGTTTGATGCTAGCCTGCTGGTCCCACAGATGAGGACTCCCTCTTATAGTGGACACTCCGACTTTCTCCACAGTATTCTATAACACCCCTAATATGTAGCACTTTGTAGTTCCAAACTGATCCTTGTCCAGACTAGGTTGATAGAAACCATGAAGGGTGTCTTAGTCCATGTTCTATTGCTGTGAAGAGACACCACAACCATAGCAACACTTATAAAAGAAAGAATTTAATTAGGGACCTGCTTACAGGTTCAGAGGCTTAGCCCATTATCATCGTGACAGTAAGCATAGCAACATGCAGGCAGACATGGTGCTGGAGAAGTAACTGAGTGCTCTACTTACAGATCTGCAGGCAGCAGGAAGAGACTCTGGGCATCACATGAGCTTTTTGGATCCTCATAGCCCACCCCCAGTCACATACTTCCTCTAACAAGGCCATGCTTCAGAATGCTTTCAAATAGTGACACTCCCTGGTGACCAAGTGTTCAAATCTGTGACCTATGGAGGCCGTTCTTACTCAAGTCACCACTGAGTATTATCCTTTCTTGCCCAAGTCTCTGATTTTGTGCTTAAGCTAAGCTATGCTTTTAGTCTATGGGTTTTGTTCACTGGGGTAACAATTACAGTTCATCTCTTATTGGTGAGACAGGCAAATATCAGCAGTTTTCCTACAGCCCTTAGCAGGTCAGCTGATCATGAAGGACACTTTGTCCTTATGGCACCAACTCTGAAGCTTACCTTCCTCTGAACTTTTCCAACAAGATTGTCTCATTAGCTCCTTTACGGTGTGACATTTACTTTAAACTGCCATTGCAAATATATCAGTTGATGCAATGATGATATTTTCTTGTGTACACCAGCATTCAGGAGTTACTCAGAGCACATGGGAGAGCTGGTTTGGTGTGAAGTACCGTGGGTCAAGATGGCATAGAGTTAAAGAAAGATACAAAGAATTTGTACTGCATAGGCTTCGGGAGGCTGCAGGGAAGCAGATTATTCCCTCCTGCAAGGATGGCTGGTAGTCCACAGAATTGGAACAGAACTCTGTTTCAGTTAAATGCTAAAACAAAATGAAATTAAACAAATTAAATTTTTTTGGAGAAGTAGTTATTCATGTATCTGGACTTAGAGTTTTAAATTGAAACTCTCCCCTTTCTACTCAGACTTTCAGTATGATGGTATACACATACATACACATACACACTCACATACACACACATATGCACACATATGCATACACACACATGCATGAACACATGCACACACACATACATATACACACACACATACATAGACATATACACACATGCACCCATACACACACACACACACACACACACACACACACACACACACATGTATGCATGCAAACAAACCAAAATAAGTTCAAGATGGTCTGGGAAGAGCAGTTCTGAGTTTTACAAGTAGATTCATATGGTGCAGTTATAAAGTAAAATAGAAATTAGGAGATAGGCTGATTGACATCTGTGAGACTCCATCTTTTTATTTCAATAGTGACCAAACAGCTGTGAACTATCTCCCCAGGAAGCCACACACCATGAGACTGGGTTCCAGCTTAATCAGTTTGGATAAGGACAAGATCTGGGGATTGAAACCATTTGAACTTGATACAAGAGGAAAAACTGCATTGCACATATGTTGGTCAAGTTTAGACTTTGCAAGATTAGGGATAGTATAGTTTTCAATTCTGAATTAGAGGTGGCATGGAAATGATTATATTTAAGCTAATAATTTGAGGTTGGGTTTTTTTTTTTAACAGTATTGCTGTTGGCTGAAGACATTTCACTTGCTACTTTTAGGCATGGACACTACTCATTTCACTGTACAAATGACAAAGATAGCACATTTGTCTATGCCCTCATACTGGTATGACCCTGTTCTCTGTAGTTTATATTTAGGAAAGTAGCCATACCCTTGTGGACCCAAAACTCCAAGGTGAGTTCTCTTTGTATTAGGGTAACTAACTTTATGCTATAAATAGCAAAAGATCAGATCTTAGTTATAGAAAGAGAAAGACAGAAAATGAGATTGTCAGAGTTACAAAGTTTAGCTTTTCAAATGCATTTTTCAGATTTGATATAGAAAAGAAATAGCCAACTATATTTTTCTACCTTACTGGATTTTGATAATGTTTTCTCTGGGAAGAATAAGTTACAATAGAGATGGAAACTAGAAGGGACTTTTTCCAAACTTAAATTAAACCTGGTAGCAGAAAATAAGGACACACAGCAAGGACAATTTCAAGTATACTTGGGTTAGTCTGGCAAGATTATCCAGTCTCCTTGAGTCCCAGATTGTGGTGAGGGGCACTGTCAGTGTCCAAAGTGCTGGTCTAGCACAAGCAGGGCCTTGGGTTCCAGCCCAGCAAATGGTTGTTCTGACAATACAGCATAAGGGACAAGCTGAGGTTGGGGCTGTCGTCCTCTTATCTCCAAAGCCAGCCTGGAGCCACTCCTGTTCTGTCCTGACCCTCAGGGTCGTGGGCCCTCTTCATACGGATCTCCAAGCCACTTCTGCACTGTGGAGAAGGAGGGAGGGATGGAGTGGAAGGGACAGTGAAAACCACATGGACATAGATTAGGTCATTGCAGCATGCCCATATAATGGATTCCAGGGAGTCACTGATTTATGGCATTAGAGGTTAATAGAGAGAAAGCACAGAGCTGACACAGCCTACAAATAATATGATTGGGTTCCTATGGCTGACCAAGATCCTGACTGACTGTGAGAGAGGCAGGGGACAAACACGTAGCAGATGAGCAGTGATTTTCTTCAGAGCATGGAGTTATGGAAGATATTTAAAACAGAAGTCTTTCTGTGCATACTGATTTAAAGAGTTCACCTGATTGGGTTTGGGTTATATATTTATTTAAAAATGTAAATTTCATTTAGTTAGATCGCTGAATATTGAAGATAGCAATAAAATACTTGAAAGGACAACTAGCTTACATTCCCATTTAGATCAGAAAGAAGTAAATGAAAAAAAAAATGCTAAGGTTTATAGCCTTCAGAGACCATAGTCCTGTGGATCTGGATGCCACTGGACCAAGAACAGGCTGCAGGGAATAGAGACCCACAGCCAAAGGCCTTTGCCAGGCTCAGGGACATGCAGATATGGCTCACTTTTCCTTGTCTACTGCATAAAGAAGCCCAAACATGATTTCAGAAGACAAATTGGAAGGTTTGCAGGGAAGATAAACGGGGTTTAATCTGTGGTTCTTTAAATTAATTTTGCAGCATCAGGTCAGAGTTCGTTGGACTTCCTCACACACTGGGCATTAGTTTCAGGCCTTTAATCATCTTTAAAACTGTTGTCCATACATAGGGTAACTTAGGCACCTAGCTTGCTCTCAGGGCTCTGGAACAGAGGTCTGGCTCTAATGGATGCTTGGGTTTATTTTACGGAAAAGTTATGGGAGTCTGCAACTACCACTTCTGAGTAAGAGGCTTGCAGGAGCTACCATTTGGATTCTCCAAATATTTTCTTACTGATACCATGGGACTAAAAGGATGCTGATATAGGTTTGGGTATTTTAGTATCTTTAAAAGAAATCCCATTCCAACATAATTTTTTTCATTAAGTCCTGAAAATGATTTAACTAGGAAAGAAAACCAGGTTCCCTGTGCCACAGAGTCCCTTGGTCTGGGCAGAAGGTGTTACTGTCAGTAACACAGAGGCATGGGCTCTTTAAGGTGTAGTGATGGGTGCTTTGAGGACCAATAGATGATCTGCCTGATTGGTGAGGCAATGGGCTGCTTTTCCCTTAGAATACCAAATGGAAAAATCAATAGTTATTAAAATGGATTTATTTATTTGTGCATGTGTGTGTAAGACTGAGGGAGGGAGGGAGGGAGGGAGGGAGGAGTGAATAAGGTCAGGTTGCAAATACTCCTCGGGATAATTGGGAGAAGTTGTCAGAGGACAACTTTCGGGAGTAGTACATACTCTCCTTCTCCCTTGGGTGCTAGGGTCAAACACAGGTCATCAGGCATGCTCAGCCGCACTTTTACCTGATTAGCTGACTTTTCAGCCCAAGAACCAGGCAGAAGTAACTCAATGAAAATTCAGGACATCCTATGTGCATACTATATGGGACCACATAACCCCAAAGCTTTGGTCTCTCCTTTGCAGACGTTGCCCAATGAAGGGATGGGGGTACAAAAAACTGTCCTTACAAATGTTGAAGATGGCCTCTAGGTTGTAAGCCAAGCACGCTGGCCCAAAGCCACTCTCTCAGTTCTTGACTTTTGGTTTTGTTTTGATTTTTACAGTGTCACATTATATAGTTCAAGCTGGCTTAGAACTAATTATGGTTCTCTTACTGTAGCCTCCTAGTGCAAGGATTATAGATATGCATTTGATACTGGGATTATAAACATGTACTCAGTGGCCTGCAAAGCTGGCCTTGTTGTAAGGAAGGATGGTTCATTTCTGTGGCCACTGGCAGAGATCACATACCTCTCTCTCTATTTCCTATCTTACCTCAGTTATTACAAGTTTGTCTGAGAGCACTCGATCAATGAACTTCTTTTACAGCTATCTTCAGGTCAAACACTTGCTGGCACCACAGCGAGCAGAAATCTTATGCTGAACAAGTAAACACAGACAGCTCTCCAGCCAGACATTCTGTGAGGCTACTTTGGACTTATCAAAATGGTACTTTGTAAAAGAAGTTTAAGGCAAAAGCCCCGGTTCCAGCAGTCACTTTAGGGCCTGCTCAGCTAGCCATTTTAATATGCCAGTTAGAGAGGTAAAAAATGACAAGAAACACAGAAAAGAAATTTAATCTATGTGCACTGAAAAGAGGGTGAGCTAAAGGGCAACCACTTCGTGTTCAATATGGGGTGAGAGGAAGATTTGAGTAGTGAGAAGAATTAAGCGTAATTAAGTAGTCTTGGTGAAGATGTGCCCCCCCCCATAGTAGTTTCAACTCTAGCTCTGCAAGATGGTCCAGTAAGAAGTTGACCTTGTGATCAACAAACTGATCCTCACTAGAAGGGACATATGAGACCCTTCTAAGATGACCCGCTCAGGGTTGTAGCCTTCTCATGATGGGGAACTGTTCTTGCAGCTTAGCTTTCCTACTTGGGAAGCCTCACTATTGCTGAGATTTAAAGTAACCACAGATTTTAAGACAATGATTCTGTGTCATTAGCCTTAAAGGGACATGAGATACCTGAGATATATCACTAGTGCCTTGACACATAGTTCTTAAGTGGTCAATCTGTTGGCATGCAGAGCTAATGAGAAAAATCTACAGCAAAAGATGCATGAAATGAAAAAATATATATCTTATGTTAATGTTATATATAAAATATAATAATATATAATATAAATATAATAAATATATAATTTAATATATAATACAATATAATTTATATTTATTATATAAATAATAAATAATCAAAGTTATTGTTATTAATTATATTTACTTATTTTAGATACATATTATGTTTATATTTCTATAGTATTTCTAAATATATAAATGTAAATTTATACATTTAAATTATAGTGAGGAATTGTTGAGAAATTAGTTGTTTTTTTTTTTTGAAAGGGACTTTTTTTGGTATTGCTGGCCAGAGGGTTCCATCTCCATTCTGTATGGTATCCATACATCTCTTATGTGCACCAGTAGTTACCTTATTGATGATCTTGCCTTTCAGACATTCTTCAGTTCTGTTTTGGAGGCAGAGGCAGTCTCTCATCTAAGATGACAGACACCATGCTTTAATGCTCCTTAATGTCTCTTTCACCCTGTGTTCAATAATAAAGCTTGCATTTCCTAAATACGTCATCTTGTTCCTTCTATCACATGTACAGACCAGCAGTAGAGTGAAATAATTAAGACTGCCAGCCCTGGGGGCCGATAATTGCTTAATTAAATGCCTGTATCAGCACTTTTAGCTCAGGTACTCAGGGTTGTTGCTACACAGCTCTGTGCTGTGGGTTCCCTACCTGTTATAACATTTGATTTCTATTGCTAACCCAGGGAATCAGTGTGTCATTAACACACTGAAACAGTGGCCAACATACCATAACAGCTATAATGTTAGTTAACAGTTACTAACAGTTGTTCTTACTCTCTCTAAGGCGTCCTGAGGGCCATGAAAATGGAAATATACAAGAAGTTAGGCATGTTCATGAAGAGGCGTGACATCTCATGTCCGTTTGAGGGGGTGTGAGGTGTCATGTCCGTATGAGGGGGTGTGACATCTCACTTCCGTGCATCTTCTGCTGTCACATTTCACCTTCATCTTATGAAGATGTCATAGAGAACTCACTGCAGTGACTGTGGCCAGGGACCTCCAGAGCATTCCCATTTGACCTCGCTGTGGTTGGCTGGCAGGCTCTATGAAGTACATTCTTTACTGTGAGCCCCTCTTGCCCCTTGAACTTTACCACTCCCTAGGAGGATGGTGAAACCCCAGGATTCCAGTCAAGCCCTCATTCCTTGTTCAGGCTGGATAACTTGAAGGCAGTTTCTTCTTAATAGTGATGCTCAACAAACTTTTTGATAGAACCAAATTATTGTCAGGTTGGATGCCTTTCTTCATCCTTCAGTATAACTATAAGTATTATTTACCTCAATTTTTCTTAGAATGGAGGAAATTCTTTTAAGAAATAGAAAATATTGCATAATGGAGAAGAACCAGAATTCTTATTTCAACAAACATTCTATATGAAAAAAATCCTTCATTGCTGACACACAAAATCATCTTCCTTTTATGATCCTGAACTCTCGAGTATACTTCTTCTGATGATAGAAACGATGCATAGAAACAGAAGACAATTTAGAAAAAAGAAAAAAGGGTGAGCCACTCCTTAAATCTTGTCAAAGCTAGAGACAATATTTTCATAATCTTTATTTTTCTTCAAGAATAAAAGATAGTTGATTAAAGGAAGTTTGACTGCATTTCCTTCCATACTTCTCTTAAGATACATTTTAATTCTCATTATGTGTATTGTTCTAAAATATATCTCCCTCACTGTGTGCGAAGAACTTAAGATGTATTTACGTTCACATAAATAGTGAGTTTTAAAATCAATGAAGCAATGAGTTAGTGAGGTTTGAGGGATATTATAATTTGGTGTTTTAGAAGAAATAAAATAAGAAGGGACAAAGTCTTCCTTGCTGTCTTCCTAGACAACTACAGAGTGGCAGAGTCTTGAGAGGAATGAGATGTTAAATTGCTCACCCAATCATGTTATTATTTTTTTTTTTTAAAAAAAGATGATCAAAGCCCACAGAGTTTATATACCTGCCCAGCTTCATACTTTATCTTACTTCATTATAGTATTGAATTTTCCTGTCCAGGATCACCATTATTTCCTGTTATAAGCCACCCAGGTTCTGATCTTTCCAATGTGCTCATGTGCAGAGGGTTTCTCTAGACCTGTGATGCCAGTCTTCTGCTTTCTGTACACGAGGTTTTAGATTGGCTCTGACAATATTTATTCTATCTTAACGATTCTGTTCTTGAGAAATTGGCAGTGTCTGATATGATGGGCACATGTAAAATCATCATTCTGAGAACCACCATGAGGTCATTCATATTCAAATACATTTCTTTGTGAAAATCTAACCAAGATTCCATAACTGACTATATTTTTGAATTCAACAGACATATAATTGAACAGTAATGATTTAATAAGAAGAATTCTCCCTGTTCCCCCAAATACCAGCAGAACTTCTGAACAGAGATTAGGCAAAATTCTTCATGATATAAGTTAGAGAAAGCACAAAAGTTCTGGATTCTGCTTTATGCCATAAAACCCAAGTTTTAAGTTAAGATTTTTGCCCCCCTGAAACAGAGTTTCTCTGTGAAGCCCCGGCTATTCTAGACCCACTCTGTAAACCAGGCTGGCCTTGAACTCAGAGATCCACCTGCCTTTGCCTCTTGAGTGCTGGGATTAAAGGTATGCACTACATTGTTTTCTAAGTGAGATTTAAGCATTCTACATGGGCCTTCCTTCTTGTTTAGCTTCTGCATGTGGGTTCTGACCAACTGGAGCAGGGGCTATCTCAAAAGCTGTTGCCAGTACGTGGGATCTGTTCTTCTAGCTGGACTGCCTTGTCTGGCTTCAGTGGGAGAGGAAGCTCCTAGCCTTGCAGAGACTTGAAGTGCCAGGGTAGGGGGATACCTAGGGAGCCCCCATCTGCTCCGAGGAGAAGGGGAGGGGTTGAGGGATGTAAAGTCAATAAGTTAAAATAGATTTTAATTAAAAAAGGTTTTAATCCATGAGAATCCTTACCTCTGCATGCCAGCTTTCATTGTACTGCCACACTTTCTTTTCTCTTTTGTCTTTTCTCCTCTGATTCCAAGCTCCCAAGCATAGAAACAGAATTGCTCAGATTGTAGCCCATTGCTGATTTCTGGCTTGTATAATTTAGTTGCTCTGTCCATCTTTTCAGAATTGATAGATATCAGGAAGACTTATTTTAAATTAGATAGGGACCTCTAGATTTCTGGAATAGGGCTGATCCTGACAGTGCACAACCAGAGATCAAATGGGCCGGGAGGTGTTGAGTCATAAGTAAGAGGCGAGTGGAGGAGCATAGAGTGAGTAGATTCAGTGAAATCTGCTTCCGAGTTCCCATAGACATGCATGCACAGGAAGGACCCGGTGACTCACTCAAGGAAACTGAATTTAGTGGTATTAGGACATTTACCCAGGTGACCGGAATCTCAGGTGAATACAGGGAGCTTTGGAACGGGAATATCAATTTCTCTGGAACAAACAGATGATTTGGAAGGGAAGAGGCTCAAATTACGAACGAAGCTAGATAAAGGAATTTTGTCCTTGCTTTTCACTATAGTTGTAATGCAACAGTCACACACAACAACCATTCGTTAGCAAGGATAAAATAACAGATATTTATTCTCTCAAATACACTTACATTTTAAAAGAAATTTATTAAGTTTAATAGTATATAATATCTTCACTATTTCATATAACTAATTCTGTAGGCTCAGTGAAATCTTCCCTCTGTGTGGGTTGCGGTGATTTGAGCACCACTTGAGGTGGGCACAATGGTATTATGGAGGTGGACTTCATTTCTTCTTGGCATCGGGTTGTCAGAGCTCTTCCCATACCTATGAATGGAAAAAGAACAGATAAAATCAAACTTCCAAGTTCCACCTTTAAATGGGAAAAATAAGAGTTCTGGATGATTGCTATAACCATTTCCTACAAGGGTAGGAGCCATATTGAAAATCTCTTAGGAAAGCTACAAGGACACTGGAGTGGGTGCTGCATTAAGACACTAACCCTAACCCTAACCCTAAGCTTAAGCACACATGTAGGAATGCCCGCCCATCCACCCCCTCCCAGTGGGTACAAGTAGGAATTCAATCTGTAAGTTATACTTTAATCAGAGAGTATGGAGACTGGGAAAGGATGGGTTCACACCCTGAGGGGGAAAAGTAAATTTCACGTTTTATCTCCAGAGGAGAAACAAAGGCAGCCAAGCACTCCAAAGTTCAGTCTTCCCCCTTTGGCCAGGCAGATACCTGAGATTCATGGTAGCAGTGCCTCTGTTGTCCCTGTCTGATTTTTCCTGCATTGTCTATGCAGCTGGCTTGGATATTCCCAAGGATACTGAGTCTTGCTTGATTCCAGTGCCATGGGGGATGGGGTAATAAACATTAGCACGGATATGTGCTATTTATACCTTGTATGTGCAGCTCCCTCTCTACTACATGAAATACAAACAAGGTCTTATAAAGATCATCTGTCTGTCTAGTACCTTCTTCACACTACCGAGTGAACAGCTTATTCCAAATACCAGAGTAAACTTCTGACATTATGTCACAACCACTGAGCCATGCTTTTCAGTTATAAATGTTTGACAATCAGCATAAATGCTTCCAGTTGTATTGATAATTGACCAATTTAGCATTAAGAAAGTCACCTAGAAGTAATAATTACTAAAGTATGTAACTTTTGGGTATGAGAGTGGTTCACCTTGGACTGCACATTCTTGATTGGTATAAATACCCTTTGAACTTAAACTTTAAGCGATAACCAGATACTGCATATATATCATTATACTGCCTGTGAAGATGTATTCACAAGTCCCTTATGGTCAATGCAATCACCTGTAGATTATGCAAACAGGTCTCTTGATGTTTACTGAACAACGTGCTAAGTATTATGCTTATGAGAACTACCAGAGCATTTCCAGGCCAGCTGTACCACATACCATTCTCATTTACAGCACACAAGTATTCTCAAGGCAGCAGAGATGCCTCAGTGGTCAAGAGCATACACAACTCTTTCAGATGACTAGAATTAGTTCCCAGTACTCGTATAGGGTAGCTCACCTGTGCCTCAAACTCAGGGGATGTGAAGCCCAATTCTGGCTTCTGTTGACATCTACACACATGTGAACATATATACACACCTATACCTCCCACAGACATAGAGGCATATATAATAAAAATACATCCTTAAACAAACAACAGTACATGAAAATTCTAGTTTTTGGCATCCTCCTCAGGATTTGATAGCAGTATTGGCAAGGAGCCCCTCTTCCCAATTCAAGAGATACAGTGGCATCTCACTGTGGGTTTCTGTAAATTTTCCAAATAACTAAGGACTGTTAGCATTTTCCCTTTTGATCTTCTGTTGCCTCTTACCTTCTGTCTGTATAAAGTTTACTCAGATATTTTTGACCCTTTTTACTTGACTTCATCTTTTCATATTGTTGAATTATAAGAATATTAATGCTTCATGTTTTATCAGATACATTATTTATTGTGATAACTACTTCTATCAGGCTGGATTTATCTTTTGACCTATTTATTACCCATCTTTCTTGGAAAATAACTCATTTAGTTATTTCAATGGCCATATAAAAATTGTACACATTTATGAAGAATCACATGAAATTTCAGCATTAGTGTTCTTTTTCCACTAGAACAAGAATTTTAAGTTAAGTCCAGTTTAGTACATTTTTATAATTTGATCATTCTTTACTTGTTGTGTATAAGAAGTTTGTGCTTATTCAGAGTCAAAAAGAAGATCTGTCATTTTAACAGAAATTTTATTGACTTACATTTTATACTTCAGTCTATGATTCATTTTGAATTAATTTTGTATGTGCGTAAGTGCTTTATATGGATGGATGGATGGATGGATGGATGAGTGCTTTTTAAAAGTAGGACAAATAAATTCAAAATCTTCGCTTTATATGTGAATGTATATTTTTTTCTGCCAATATTTTCTGGAAGTTTTTCCATTGAATTGCTTCAGCAATTTTATAAAATTAAGTGTTGATTTTCTATTCTGTTCTATTGACTTACTCTTCTGTTCTTTCACCAATACACAGTGTCTTTTTTCTTCAGCGTTTTTATTTTAATTGTATTTGTTGTGTGTGTTGTATAAAAGTGTCTGCCTAAGCCAGAAGAGGGCATTGGATACCCTGGAGCTGGAAATGTAGGTAGGTCCTCCTGAAGAGCAGCCAGTGCTCTTCCAGCTGCAGTGTGTTCCTGAGTGCAGCGGGCTCCCCAGGTCCAGAAGACTCTGTCTTTCAGCACACTTCTCCAACTTCCGGCTCTTGGCATCTTTCTGCCCTTTTCCCATGATGTTCCTGAGCCTTACCTGAGAGCATATAATGTAAATTTCCTGTTTGGGGATAAGAACTCTATAGTCACTTTTTCTTTGCATTTTAACCATTTGTAAATCTTCGTTAACTGCTGTCCACTGCAAAAGGAAGCTTCAAGATGGTATTAACTTGCAATCTTCCTCTCTACTAGCCAGCTATCACTGTACTAGAAGGTTTGTACAGGCTTCTGGGGAAGAAAAGTAATCAAAACTCCTACCAGACTGTTAACCCTGCTAGCTATAAAGGCAAAAGGCCTGACAAGGTCGGGTATACACAGTAGCATCACAGTGGCATGAACATTATGGGAGTAACTCACAACTCTGAGTGGATTGAAGGCCAGCCCCACAGGACAGACCTTATCTTCTCATCATAGACACCTCTGGAATACATTTGTCTTCCATTATTAAGCAGATATTTAAGCAGAAATTCTAAACATTCAAGACAATATTTTCTGAGCTCCAAAACACTAAGAAAGTAAGCTTTTAAAACTGGTAGGATAAGAAGTAGGAGGT
This sequence comes from Rhynchomys soricoides, assembly GCA_019843965.1. Taxonomy (NCBI): domain Eukaryota; kingdom Metazoa; phylum Chordata; class Mammalia; order Rodentia; family Muridae; genus Rhynchomys; species Rhynchomys soricoides. The sequence continues at coordinate 7,801,553 of JADRCH010000009.1, forward strand.
TTGAAGTAGTTTTGAAACATTTAAAATTTTCACTTAATGGCACCTTAAGAAAAAATTATAGCATTTGAGACAGAATTTAAAGGCAGGAAGGAAATAAGAAGTTGCTCTTAATTGCTCTCAGACTACAGGGCAAAGACCTTTCTTCCAAGTTAAAGATCCTGATCCAGCCAGCCTGGGGAGAGTCCTAAGCATCTAGAATTTTAACAAACACTCCTCACCCCTTCCCTTCGTGTAAGTAATTTTGAAAGCAAACTCTGAAATGAGTGCTCTGACATGACTCTGACATGGTGGAAGTTGAATTCTCTTTGAAGAGGAAATACTTGGATGTTTTGTAAAAGATGGCTTGAAACACCTTTACCTAATAATAGAAGGGCAAAGGAAATGGCTCGAGAGACCCAGGAAAGAGCACTGACCTTTTCCAACAACCCGCTGACTTCTGCTTAGTAGGAAATAATGCCCGTGCAGACGGTGGTAATTTAGAGTGTGTCCACACTGCAATCTCACTACTGCACATTTCTGTCCTTAGCTCTCTCTCAGCTGTGCCCACTCACACCAGAGTCACTGTGTTTCAGGTGATACTGGAGTACTGGAGATTATAACCTTACTTAACCACTTCCTTCTATAAGCTTGTATATACATTTTGTACTGCTTGAAAGAACAGAGTGGACCAGGAGTCAGGGGTTCTTTCACTCAATCCAATGATGGCTTTTTGTTTGTAACTTCTAACTCAGTTGAAATAGGGGCTAAAGAGATGGCTCCGGAGCACCCATTGCTCTTAGGGTCCCAGCACCCACATGGCAGCTCTCAACAGGCTGTAACTCCAGTTCCAAGGGACTGGACACTCTCTTCTAGCCTTTTTGTGTCATGCTAATGGTGCACAGACATACATGCAGGCAAGAGACCCAGAGGCATAAAGTTAAAATTAAACAATTAGCAGTGGTCTGCTCGACTACAAGATGCTGCTGCTGCTAGCTTCTTGAAGCATCTTTGCTTTTCAAATTATGGTCTAGTATTCTTGCTTCTGTTCTTGTGTCTCCAGTCCTGAAAAATGTGGGCACTGTGATGAAGTAAAAGTTCTTCCGGTTCATCACCATGTTGACTGTTTGACACTGGAAAGTGAAGTTTGATTCCTCGCTCAGCAAATTGGTCATTAGGTCAGGATGCTTTTCAGATCCAGTATCCAGGTAGTAAGATTATTAGGAATTTTGCCCAGAAGACATCTTACTTGAAGTCCATTGTATTTAGTTTTTAAGATTTAATTTAGTAACCAACTCTGAAGCTCTTTGCCAATGTTCTCTGGCATTGTAAAGAAGCTTCTGGGATAGACCTCCCTGGGATCAGTTACTAACACCTTGGATGTAGGTACCTTTGCCCTGTGAAACTGAACATACATTGTGTTCTCTGTACTTCTCAGCAGGCAACCCAAGAGGTTGAACAGTGCATCCATCAAGCTGTAGAAGACAGTGTGTCTCCTGTGGTATTCTGCTGGAAGGTTGTGACCTTTCCTTTGTTAAAGGAACTTACTTTCTAAGGAAGAGATGAAGTGTTCCCACTTTTATCTTAATTAAAGCGAAAGTTAACAATAAGGGAATACAGAATACTTTGGATAAGGTCGACAGAAAGCATGTTCCTCCCAACCCCCTTTTCAAATTGTGTGTGAAGTTGTAAACTGTCTAGGGCTTTAAAAGCATTTCAGAAAGTAGATCACAGGAAACCAGAAAAAATTGTCACAATTTTGGGGAAATAGCTACTCTACCTCATAATTCTCACAAAACATTGACTTGACATTTTCTGCTCATTTCACTCCTTGGGTGCCTAATCACAATTTTTTTTCCTCAAAAGCCTTTGTTGTGGGGTTTTACGTGAGGCTCTAGCTAAGAATTATTGTACTTTGCTTAGAAGGTCTATCTTTGGGATATCACACTCATTTTGATATTGGATCCCTATTATTTTCTGGGTGGTGATTATTTGATTTTTTTTTAATTCACAGGTGTATTCTGTATGGTGAGCATAGTTATCAATCACCCCCTCTCACCGCCCCTCCCACTGTGGGCGAGGCCCCTTTGTTCCTCCACAGACTTTCACTTCTGTGCTCATTAAATATGTACACCGATGATTTTTATGCAACTATGTAGAATGTTGGGAACACAAAGGAGAGAAAAGATGGCATTTATCTTCCTCAGATTGGATTAATTCACTTAATATGATTGTCTCCAGACACATTGATTTTCTGGCAGACAACTTAAACTTACTCTTCTATACGACTGGAAAAATTCTATTGTATACATACGTTTTCCTTGAATCTTCATTGTTGGACACTGCTGTTGCTTCTACACTTATTGAGCCGTGGAGCTATTGAGATACTGTTGTACGCTTCGATGGGCAAGTGTCTCCCTGACACATTCACTCGGAGTCTTTGTAATACTCAGGAGTAGTATAGCTGGGCCACATGGTAGATATGCTTCCGGTTTATTGAGAAAAATCCCATCAGATTTCCGTAGAAGTTGGACTACTTTACATTCTCATCAGCAGTGCCTTCCTTGTCCACATCCAAGACAGCATTTGTTATTTGTTTTATTAGTGACTTACATTTTAACTGGAGAAAGATGGAATCTCAAAGTACTTTTTATTTTGCATTTCTCTATTGGCCAGTCAGGTTGAATTTTTTTCTTTACAAAATATTTATTTTGTACATTTTAATTAAAATATAATTATATCACTTTTGCTTTCCTTTATCTTCCTCTAACCCCATCCATATTCTACCCACTCTCAAACTGATCCTTATTTTTCTTTATTATTGTTACATATGTATATGCATGCATAAATATATAAATAAATCCTGCTGAGTCTGTTTTTGATGTTCACATCTGGTTTTAGGAATGACAACTTTATATTGGACAAGCAGTAAAGGGACTTTTATTCCTGAGAGAGGCTAATTTTCCTTGCAATCTTTAGTGGCTTGTAGTTCTTACCCTAAGAGTCAGACCACATGAACGTTTACCCTTGCAGAGTTAGCATGTCTATTGATATTGCCATTGCTGCAGTCTTGCTCATGCAGTCATTTCTAGGAGAGATCATCTCACTGCAGACTTCCTGGTGTCCTGGCTGTCAGGATCCATCTATCCCTCTTTTGCAATGTGCTCTGAGCCATGCATGCCAGAGCTATGATGTAGATATTGTTCATTGCAGCTGGGTTCCCTTCTATCCAGTGATGCTTGTGTTATTTCAATTGTGGTTTTTCTGTGATAGTTAGTCTCCATTGCTGTAAAAAGAAGCTTCTTTGATGAGGAGCGGTAAAATATATTTACCTTGTATATAAAGATAAGATTTAGAATTAGGAGTTATGTTGGTCTAGCAACTTGGACCTTTTCTAAGGTTCATGACCTCACTGGTCCTGGAAAGTTGTCTAGGTTTTTACTACGAGGCACGATCTCTATTCTGTTGAGGGGTCTTATATATAGACAGCTGTTGGTTACCACTAAGACGTGAGCACCACTCACTGCACCATTAAGGATACCTTGACGTGCTAGTCATTGTTGTGGCTCATAAGTATCACTGTTTGGTGGGAATATTGATTGCTTCCCTCCCTTAGTATATTATTGCATAGTATCTTATGGTGCCATGGAATCTAGACCTCAGGAGTGAGGCTTTTGAGTTTGATCCACTTTGATTCATCTGAGACCTAAAAGCCCCATTTAAAAACTGGACTAGGGAGAATTCTCAATAGAAGAAATAAAAATATCTAAGAAATACCTCAAAAAAGTATTTGTCATCCACAGCAATTAGAAAAAATGCCAATTAAAACAACTATGATTTTTTTTATCTTACTCTAGTGAGAATGGCTAAGATCAACAAAACAGCTGACAACAAATACTGCCAAGGTTGTGGAGAAAGAGGACCATTCATTCACTGTTGGTGGGAATGCAAATTAGTACAGGCAGTCCACAAATCAGTATGGAGTATCCTCAGAAAGCTAAACACAAATCAATCAATATGATTTAGTGTATCATTTCTTGGCATATGCCCAGAGGACTTGACATCCTACCCCACAGATGCTTACTCAGCACTGTTCATTGCCACCCTTTTCACAATCAACAGGAAATGGAAACATCCCCCAAATCCTTCAAAAGATGAATGGATAGTGAAAATGTGGTACGTGAACACAAGGGGACACTATTCAACTGTGGGGAAAAATGAAATCATGAAATTTGCAGATAAAGCCTATAAAAAGACTATATTGAGGTACCAGACCCAGAGTGATGAGCACTGTGCCTTCTCTCTAATCTGGGGCTCTTATCTCCAAATCTTCAGATGTGAGTCTGCATGAGTTACCACAGGAAACAGGAAAGGAGAAAGGGACCCCAATATATGTGGCATAGTGCTGAGAGGGAAATAGCAGGATTCAGGTCATATAAAGTGTGAAGCTGAAAGATAAGAAAGGAAGGAACTCCAACTGGGGATGTCAATACAGAAAGAGAAAGAGGGAGAAAGGAAAAATAACACCATGGTTGTTTGATAAAGCCCCAAGGAAACAGACTATTTACAATTTATCTAAAATTGTAATATATATTTACCACATACATACAATATATTTACTGTATATAAACAACACACACACACACACACACACACAATCTTTAAAAATTAAGCTACTTCATCTGGCAATACTGCCCTCATAAACCACAGACTAATAAAATCCCTAGAACCAGACATGAGAAACCTCCTTTAGAATGATCGGTTGGTAAGAGTCCAAGTGACTCCCAAAATGATAAGGAATATTGATGTGGCCTTTGGTGCTTCTCAGAAGGTGAAAGTGTACCCCTACTGTGAAAACATTGTGTACTTTGATAATCTTTCATATGTTTATTGGCCATTTATATCTTATCTTTTGCAAACTATTGATTTCATTTAGCAATTTTATTGTTCATTTTCTTGTCAGTTTTTTGTTTATTGTATAATCTAGCTATTAACCTGTCATGAGTCTTACACATTACCAAGTCCTGCCATAGCACAAGGTACAACCCTGGCTATCCCTGGAATGCAGCCTCTGTGCTCTCAGAAAACACTTCTCAGAAGATTTCACCTCAATGATGCTGGTCTTTCCCTAATCACTGCCAATTCCCCAGCTCCAGCTATCCAGCATCAATAGTCCCAGTAATGCAATGGTTTTGCTTTAGTAGTTCTGGTATCTTGTTAATCACAGCTCATCCTTCAGCCTTAGCTAACCAAAACCACAGAATCTTCACAATTAAAATGACAATGGCCCTGATACAAGTCTAATCTTCCCTCTGGAACTTCACAAGCCAGGCCTCCATCTTCTGCACTGTTCTCAACATTATTTTCCAAGCTCCTACAGAACACCCCACAGAGCTCTTAACATCCCAATGGCTCAAAGTTCCAAAGTCCTTTCACAGTCCTCCCCAAAACAGGGTTAGGTTGTCACAGGAATACCCTACTACGCTGGTACCAATTTGTCTTAGTCAGGGTTTCTATTCCTGCAGAAACATCATGACCAAGATGCAAGTTGGGGAGGAAAGGGTTTATTGAGCTTACACTTCCATGCTGCTGTTCATCACCAAAGGAAGTCAAGACTGGAACTCAAGCAGGTTGGGAAGTAGGAGCTGATGCAGAGTCCATGGAGGGATGTTTCTTATTGGCTTGCTTGCTTCTCCTGGTTTGCTCAGCTGGCTTTCTTTTAGAGCCCAAGACTACCAACCCACAGATGGTACCACTCACAAGGGGCCCTCCCCCTTGATCACTAACTGAGAAAATGCCTTACCACTGGATCTCATGGAGGCATCTTCTCAACTGAAACTCCCTTGATATCTTCTGAAACTGAAACTCTGTGATAGCTTCAGCTTGTGTCAAGTTGACACACAAAAGTAGTCAGTACACCCACCTACCCACCTGACCCCTCATGCTCACTCTCAGGTATGCAGGGATAAACCTCCTCTTTCCCAGGTCCTATCACCCCAAACTAGAGGGTGTCCTAGGGTAATCACTGGTGTACTGTTTGCTCAAACTAAAGCCAAAAGACCTCTTCTCATCCTGGTCTGATTGTCAGCTGTGACTGATTGAGGGCAACTGCTTAAAAGAGTCCTTGTTCCTTACATGCAAGTTGCAGGATCTCAGTTTTCTGTGTAGAAGATGATGTGGCCATCGAGAAGTGCACAAGTGTGACCCCTACCTGAACACCTATGGAGGGAGCTTGGAACACAAATGTCTGCAGAGGAGTCATCCAAGTTTCCTACACACTTCCTTTGTCTCTGTAGTTTCATGAGTGGGCTCCCTAAGGCCTCTAAGGTCAATACTTCCACTCTACTTCTTGGGTAGAAAGTCTTGGGTTCTAAAGTCTATGATAGATAAAGTTTTTCCACAAAGCTCAGTGTGGTGCAACATGTCTGTAATTCCAGCAATCAGATGCTTGGCAGAAAGGTGGCTACTAGTTCAAGGGCAACCTGGGCTATAGTGAGTTCCAGGCCACTCTGAACTAGAGAATCTGTGCCCAAACCTATCGCCCCCAAATCCTACCAATATAAAGGAAAACAGCAGCACAGATCGCCATCCTCACTGAGGCATGGAGGTCAAAGGCTACTGGGTTGCTGGCTGGAAACAGGGATGAAGGACTAGCTTCTCAGAGCTCTGAGGTGGCAAGCATGGACACTCCTGTTTGAGGAATCATCTGACTCCTGAATCAATCTGAAGCAAGGTACATTGAGAGAAGTTCAAGGATATCCTCGGCCAGGCCTGGAAGAAACTGCCTTGGGAACATTGTAACTAAGATGTCTCTGTCTTTCCTGAGAGCTCTAGGAGATGGTGGGTCACTTTGGAGGCAGTAGTTCACAACTTTCCTAAAGCTACAACCCTTTAATATAGGTCCTCATGTTGCCATGACCCCACCATGTAGCTACTTCATAACCATAGCTTTATAGGGGAACCCTGTCTCAGTTCCCAAGACCATCAGAAATAACTGTTTTCCAGTGGACATGACCTACACATTGAGAACCACTGGAGTAGGGCTTTCCAACAGAGGCAGGACCAAACCCCTGGCCCAGCTCCACCTGGCTTCAGATGACCAGTATGTGCACTGGTACCAAAAACCCTGGGACAGGGTCTTTCATGTACTGTACTCATACTTAAAAACCTACGGATTCTCAGAATCAAACCCAGTGGACTGGAAGCTCCCAGTCTTGGCTAGCAGCCTGCTACAACTCTACCTGCAGAGAAGCTTAGTTGCTGCCCTCTGTTCTTTAGTCCCTCATACTTTTGTACAGGGTTCACAGGTCTACAATGCTACTGCTAAATTTTAAGCTATCAGAATATAATTTACTAAGTAGTAACTTCTTTTCTTTTCCCCTAGGATTATATGAAATATATTTGGATTGTGAATTTGCAGCATTCTTCCTTCTAACCCCTCTGGTCCCAGCTCTCCTTCACGGGTTGTGAATTATCTGCCTTTGTCTCAGCCTGGGAAGGGAGGCCTGTGGCAGCTTCCCTCCTTTTACCAATATGAGCCATACTGAGATGTCCGTACAAGAGAAACCAAGCTAAATGGCCACCCTAGGGTGCCCAGGGACAGAGGATGAGAAGAGGGGATGTTTGTTGTTGATACCTATCTGCACTCTCCTTACCCACAATGGTAAAGGATGCCTGAGTGGCTCCACAGATGCCATTGCATCCTTGCTGAGTGAGCTTTCCTAGAAACCAGAGCAAAACCCAGTGAGCCACAATACAGAGAAGGAAGCAAGAGACTGACAGACTGAGATGGAGACCAATACAGGAAAGGGAACAGACGTGGCTAAAAGGGAAAAGACAGCTCTTTATAATGTAATATTCTACTTAAATAAAGGTGTTCATTATGGTACACACGTAGAAAAGAATCTGCATTAATATATGTATCTAAAAGAGGCTTTTTATTAGGTAGTTTACTATGTGAATAGGATGCTTTGTCTTATGATGATGAAGTGATACTTAAAAATCTTTAGATGGCTTAGGATAAACGTAGGGAAGAAGAAGAAATATATATTTGTATTCAGAATTAAATCTTTAAAACAATGTTTGCTTGGGTTTATGTTATTTTGGGGGAGGGGGATGTCATTTGCTTTTGGAAGGGGATCCTGGTTTGGATGGTGCATGGAGGGGATGGGGCAGTTGGGCCCTTCTGGGGCCTCCACTAGTAACTTGGTTTTCACTAAGTGCTCTCCTTCTCCCCCCCCCCCCCTTGGGGGAGATGGCAGAGCCAAACTAAGGAAAGAATTAATCAAAAAGGGAAGAAACAATAGCAATAGGGGTCCCCCCACCACACCACCACACAGTTCCTTCCTTCCTGCCCATAGGATAATGAGGGGAAAACCAGAGTTGAGGCCTACTAGGCTCCTGGGAACCCTCAGAGGTATGCCATTCGAGAAAAAATAGGCTTCTCTGGACCTTATATTATATTTTATTTTTTAAATTTTTTTGATACTTTATTTACATTTCAAATGTTTTCCCCTTTCCAGATCTCCCTTTTGGAACCTCTCTATCCCCTCCCCCTCCTCTGCCTCCATGGGGGTATTCCCCCACCCACCCACCCCCTCTCATCTTCCCTCCTTGGCATTCTCCTATATTAGGGGCATCTAACACTCTCAGGCCTAAGGGCCTCTCCTCCCCCTGATGGCTAGCAAGACCCTCCTCTGCCACATATGTGGCCAGCACCAAGGGTCCCTCCATGTGTATTCTTTGGTTGGTAATCCATTCTCCAGGAGCATTGGGAGGTCAGGCCAGTTGCCACTGTTGCTGCCTCCCTGGGGCAGCAAACTCCCTCAGCCCCGTCAGTCCCTTCTCCGACTCTTCCATCTTGGACCTCACGCTCAGCCCAATGGTTGCTGTGAAGTGACCCTTGGGTATTCCGAACTTTTGGGCTAATAACCACTTATCAGTGAGTACATACCGTGTCCATTCTTTTGTGACTGAGTTACCTCGCTCAGGATGATATTTTCAAGTTCCATTCATTTGCCTGCAAATTTCATGAAGTCATTGTTTTTAATAGCTGAGTAATATTCCATTGTGTAAATGTACCACGTTTTCTGTATCCATTTCTCTGTTGAGGGACATCTGGGTTGTTTCCAGTTTCTGGCTATTAATTGATCCATTCGTATCTCCCTGTACAAAACTCAAGTCCAAATGGATCAAGGACCTCCACATAAAATCAGTGTATTCAGATACACTGAATCTAATAGAAGAGAAAGTGGGGGAAAGTTTCGAACACATGGGCACAGGGGAAAAGTTCCTGAGCAGGAGAACATCAATGGCTTATGCTCTACGATCAAGAATTGACAGATGGGACCTCATGAAATTACAAAGCTTCTGTAAGGCAAAGGACACTGTAAATAGGACAAAACAGCAACCAACAGATTGGGAAATGATCTTTACCAATCCTACATCCGATAGAGGGCTAATATCCAATATATACAAAGAACTCAAGAAGTTAGACTCCAGAGATCCAAATAACCTTATCAAAAAAGGAGAACAGACTTAAACAGAATTCTCAACTGAGGAAACTAGAATGGCTGAGAAGCACCTAAAAAAATGTTCAACATCCTTAGTCATCAGGGAAATGCAAATCCAAACAACCCTGAGATTCTACCTCACACCAGTCAGAATGGCTAAGATAAAAAACTCAGGTGACAGCAGATGTTGGTGAGGATGTGGAGAAAGAGGAACACTCCTCCATTGCTGGTGGGATTGCAAGCTGATACAACCTCTCTGGACTTTATATTTTAATGAAAATTTGTGCTCAAGGATTCTGTCTATACAATGTGTTTAAATTACAATAGTTCACGTTGTCATTAACTTAATATTCACCTTATATTCATTCACCTTGGTTCTCTTCAAACCTATTTTATATAAAGCTGGCATTAGCAGTTTGGATATTCCCAGGTATAGTTTGCATAAGAAAAACAACATATTACATTAGAATTGGCCGCTCAGTTTGAGTTTTCTTTGAATTTCTGGCACATTGTGGGCGGAGCTTAAAAGGTGCTGTTCTATTCTGAGAACAAATAGAACAGAGAGCAAAGTGAAAACAAGGCAGGCCACTGCAGCCAAAACTAAACAATGGGTCCAGATGGATGGGCATGGGCACTCCCTGCTAACTGTGCTAATTGTGAGCTTTGGGGAGCCAGTGCAGGGGAGAAGCCTCACTTGTTGATGAGTGGCCTGTCTGGAAGGTCAGTGTGCTCAATGGTGAGAGACTCCAGGCACTGAGGAGGCCTCCAAATTTGTGGCTTTTGTCTTCAGGAGGCCAATGTTGTTCTCACAGTGCTCCTCCTTTTGTGCTTCAAGTTCTCTCCAACCTGACTTTTCTGCCACCATAAGCTGTTGTCTAGAATTGGGAGTGAAAATAACCCCCTTTCTCTCTTACGTTGCTTTTGTCAGGGTACTTCATCACAGCAACAGGAAACTGATGTGGCCTTTTTACTGTTATTCCTTTTACACTGTCCATCATTTCTACCTCTCAACAAAAAACTTCAACTCAAACTAAAAGATTGAACAAAAAAATTAAAAATGTAAATCACAGTTTGAAGAGACTGAGCAAGCACCACTCCAGAGCCTCATATAGCAGGAATATTAAATTCAATGAGGGGATAAGCTTTCAGAAATATGATTATTATACTGTGAAAAAAAGAAATAATAGATAAGACAGATGAGTAATATAAACAGAGAGCTGGAAATGCTTAGGAAGAATAAAAATTAAATGTGAGAAAGGATTCCTTTGATAGCATCATTAATCAGTTACATGTAGGTAAGAAGAGGTCCAGAAATTAAACATGACAGCACCAACTTCCGGGACAGAAAATGTAAAGAGAAAAGGAACTGATAATCTTCCCTTACACAAACAGAGCAGACTATGCAAGTTTGTGACAGCTGCAAGCTTTGTAACATTCCTACAGCAGGAGGGCCAGGAGATAAAAGAGAGAAAGACAGAAGCAGCATTTGTAGGGACCATGAGTGAGGATGTACTCCAGAGAACAAAGATACAGGCTCACAAGGATGCTAAGCAGACTGCCAAACAAAAACAGAAAAGAAAACAAAAGCTACTATACTTATGTGAGTCATGTTGGAACTGAGGAAATACACACAGAACAATAAAGACGAGAATTATGTTTGACTCATGCTCAGAAACCATGTGACTGCAAGAACAGAGGGAAGTCTTTCAACTGTGTAGAGAGACAAGCTTCACTTGTCAATAAAAAAGCCTATGGCCAATGAGCTGAGGTAGGAAATAAGGGGCGGGACACTGGCAGGAAGAGAGAGGATTCTGGGAAATAGTGAGCATATGAGAGAGAGAGATTCAAGAGTGCATTGAGAAGATAGATGTAAACCAGCAAAAACTGAATTTAGGAGACAATAAAGAGAGATTCGAGGGAGATGTTGAGAAAGACCCTCAGTAGATGCAAAGGAAGAATTGGGTCAGGACTGAAGGAGAGGTAACTAACCATGTGGAAGAGATTGTATAGTTTAAATGGGTCAATCCAGTTACAAGCCAGTCAGGGAATGAACCAAATCTTATGGCCTAGGAATTTAATAATAAATAGCTAATCTGAGTTGTCATTCTGGGAGCTGGGGCTGGGAAAGGAAAAATGGATTTATTTTCTTTAACAAAATTGTTATAAGAATACTTAGGCCTTGAATTCTGTACTCTGTAAGGATATCTTTAAATATGAAGAAGACAGAAATTTCCCAGCAAAGAAAAACTGAGGACCTTTGTTGTCAGCAGGCATGAGTTCAACTAAATGGTCAAATGTCAAGGGACTCTAGCCCGCTGGAACATGGCAAACATGGCTCTGGCAGAACTTGCCCCTCTCTCCCATTCCTCTGCCTAGCTAAACAAACAAACAAACAAACAAACAAACATTTTAGATTTCATTCCTAAAGCTAGTCACCAAGGTCTATTCCTTTATTTGATCACTTCCTCCCCCTGAGGCTGACCATCAAAGTCCAGCTGTTGAAATATTGGAGTCCAGCTGTCAAAAGCCCCTGTTACTCATGTTCCTCTATGTTCATAGCAGCCATGTTTATAATAGCCAGAAACTGGAAACAACCCAGATGTCCCTCAACAGAGGAATGGATACAGAAAATGTGGTACTTTTACACAATGGAATACTACTCAGCTATTAAAAACAATGGCTTCATGAAATTCGCAGGCAGATGGATGGAACTTGAAAATATCCTGAGTGAGGTAACTCAGTCACAAAAGAACACAAGTGGTATGTACTCACCGATAAGTGGATATTAGCCCAGAAGTTTGGAACACCCAAGATTCAATTCACAGACCATAAAGAGACCTAAGGAGAAGGAAGACCAAAATGTGGATACTTCAGTGTTTCTTAGAAGGGTGAACAAAATACTCACAGGAGGAAATATGGAGACAAAGTGTGGAGCAGAGACTGAAGGAAAGGCCATCCGGAAACTGCCCCACCTGGGGATCCATTCCATATATAGCCACCAAACCTGGACTCTATTGTGGATGCTGGGAAGCGCTTTCTGATGGAAGCTTGATATGGCTGTCTTCTGAGAGGCTTTGACAGAGCCTGACAAATACAGAGGCAGAATCTCGTAGCCAGCCATTGGAGTGAGTGCAGGGGTCCCAGATGGAGAAGTTGGAGAAGGGACTGAAGGATCTGAGGGACTTTGCAGCCTCATGGAGGGAGCAACAGTGTCAACAGGCCAGATCCCCCTGGAGCTCCCAGGGACTGGACCACCAATCAAAGAATACACATGGAGCCACCCATGGCGCTGGCCACATATGTGGCAGAGGATGGCCTTGTTTGACATCAGTGGGAAGAGAGTCCCTTGGGCCTGAGGGTGTTAAATGCCTCAATGTAGGGGAATGCCAGGGTAGAAGGACTGGAGTGGGTGGGTGGGTGGGGGAGCACCCTCATAGAGGCAGGGGGAAGGGGAATGGGATATGGGGTTTCTGAAGGGAAGACCGGGAAAAGGGAAAACATTTGAAATGTATGTAAAGAATATATCCAATTTTTTAAAAAGGCCCCTTTTGACTCACCTAATTAACATCCCAATCCAAATTAAACACCTCATCCTAACATGGGGTTTCTTATTTTACCTTTATAAATGACCATTTGTCTGTGAGTCATGTCTGCCTCCAATCTAGAAAGAAGATGTGGGAAATGAGAAAGAGAAAAGGTGATGCTTAGTTCATGAGTTGGGACTGGCCTGGCGGTGAGGGATTGTGAAGAATAACCTGGAGGGAGGGCATTGGGGGAATTATATGCATAGTTTGTCAAGAAGAGTGATTACATCTTTTTTTTTTTTTTTTTTTTACCTGTGTATCTTCAGGTTTAGCATTTTTCTTTTTTAGGATGATGTCTTTTAGATTGTGAAACAGTAGGAGTCTCTTCCCTGTGTTTTAGTTGGTCATTGGCCTTCTCTGAGTTATAGAGGCTTCCTCCTTCCTGTTTCATCAAACACTTAACTACTGACCAAGCCTTTGGTAAAGGAGTTTAATGACCACCTACCATGCTATTCATGACAGAGAATATCACTTTATTAGTATTCATACATCTCAGGATACTTTTGATAGGAGAAATATCCACTGTTGGCATCCAATGATGGTTATTGCCCATTGACTGTCCCATCCTACTCTTTATAAGAAAAGTTAGCATAGCTACACATATCATCTGGTTGTTGCCTCTAAAACAGAGACTGCAAGGACACATTTAACTACATTTCTCTCTGCCTAGTTTCCCCACCACTATTACATTAACTAGCACTGTACTACAAATATGAGAATTGCTACTCAGTAAACAATCTTGGAATAGCCATCTGTAACAAATATGAGAATAACCACTCACTAAACAAGCTCTGACAAAGGAACATGGAATTAAACGCTTGATTAAAACTATGAAAGACAGAAAACGTATAAAAACACAAAACAGGAATAAAGGAAAATGTCAACTTGTAGAAGTAACAAACATGAAAAATAGTAATCCAAAATATTAATAATTACATTAAATGTTAATGGTATAAGTATGCCAGCTAAAAGACAGGATTGCTCAGAGTGAACAGAAAATACTCAATTATATGTTTTCTACAATAAATTAATTTGAATTATAAAGACATATATAGTCTGAAAATAAAGGGATAAAGAAAAATAGGCCTGCTCATACTAATCTCAAAAAGGAGGTTTAGGTATATTAATTTCAGAGTAAAAATAATTCTGAAGGATAAAGGAATATTGCATAATACTGAAGAGATCAATACTCCAATTAAGTAAAACAATATTGTCCATGTGTCTATCAACAGAGTATCAAAATATATGCTTAGTCCATGTATTTTTTTTATTAAAATGCAAAGAAAAATCAATGAATCAAATACTAGGAAAACAGAACTAATAAACTCTCCCTCTCTCTCTCTCTCTCTCTCTCTCTCTCTCTGTGTGTGTGTGTGTGTGTGTGTGTGTGTGTGTGTGTGTGAAGAGAATTTATTAGATTTGCTTACACAATAAGGACTGGATAGCATGACAATAAAAGTCTTCATGATGGAAAGGCAGAATACCCACTAACTGGTTAGGTCAAGAAGATGGACACTTTGGTATTTCTAATTAGGTGTTGAAAGCCTTGAGAGAGCCTTGGATAGCCACTGATCATGACTCTACACTGGGAGACCAAAGAAGCTGGAGTCTGTGTCAGTGGAAGATCATAGCACCTGACAGATGGATTAGTTCAGAAAGACAAAAAGTCAGGCACATTCATGTACTTTGTACAGACCACACTATACATGCACTGCCCATTGGAACGTGTTATCCTCTTTAAGCATGGATTTCTCCTCTAGTAAATCCTCTCTGATAGTGTCCTTATGGACAAGTCCAGTGCTCTGTCTCCTCAGTGATCTTAAATCCATACAAGCTGACAAGCCAGCCATTGTATTCCACCTCTTTTCAAACGAAATAAAAAACAAAAAAAACCAAAAAAAAAAAAAAACCCAAACACATCTCATGGTATGCCTACTCTCCAAATGTAGATAATATCAGGGTCATAAATTTGCCTAGTGTGATATAACTATCTTAAGTATTAACAGAAATTCTTCCCACAGAATTGATATCAAAATCCCTTGAGGAATGCTTACTCTTTTTTTTGGATTGTTTTTATTAGATATTTTCTTTATTTACATTTCAAATGTTATTCTCTCTCCTGGTTTCCCCTCCAAAAACCTCCTATTCCATTCCCTCTTCCCCTGCTTACCAACCCACCCACCCCCACTTCCCCAGCCTGGCATTCCCCTACACTGGGCCATCGGGCCTTTACAGGACCAAGGGCTTTTCTTCCCACTGATGTCCAGTAAGGCCACCCTCTGCTTCATATGCGGCTGGAGCCCTGGGTTCCTCCATGTGTACTCTTTGGTTGGTGGTTTAGTCCCTGGGAGCTCTGGGGAGTCTTGTTGGTTGATATTGCTGTTCTTCCTATGGGGCTGCAAATTCCTTCAGCTCCTTCAGTCCTTTCTCTAGATCCTCCATTGGGTGCTCAGTCCAATGGTTGGCTATGAGCATCCACCCCTGTATTTGTCAGACACTGGCAGAGCCTCTCAGGAGACAGCTATATCAGGGTCCTGTCAGCAAGCACTTGTTGGCAGAAGCTGGAAAGAACTCAGATGTCCCTCAACAAAGGAATGGGTACAGAAAATGTGGTACATGTACACAGTGGAATAGTACTCAGCTACTATTAAAAACAATGACTTCATAAAATTCGCAGGCAAATGGATGGAACTAGAAAATATCATCCTGAGTGAGATAACCCAATCATAAAAGAGCACACATGGTATACACTCACTGATAAGTGGATATTAGCCCCAAAGCTTGGAATACCCAAGGTACAATTCACAGACCACATGAAGTTCAAGAAGAAGGAAGACCAAAGTGTGATACTTCAGTCCTTCTTAGATGGGGGAACAAAATACCTGTGGGAGGAGCTACAGAGACAAAGTGTGGAGCAGAGACTGAATGCAAGGCCATCTGGAGACTGCCCACCTGGGGATCCATCCCATATGCAGTCACCAAACTCTTAATACTATATATACTACTTAAATATGATAATGTAATTTAACTTTTCAGTAGTAGTATTAATCAATATATTATTATATTCCATATCATATGTGTGTACATATATCTACATAAATATATTCTTAACAAGGCAGGAAAGAGGCACCTATGGCAGTTACAACCTTGGTTTCTGAACTACACGCATGGCTGTTAATTACAACTACCTCCTTCTACAGTCCATCCTGTACTTTCTCCACCCTCAACAGGATGTGGTTCTTTACCTGCAGGAATCACCCACACTGTTTTCCTTTGTTTAATTTGAGATGTGATTTTGCTGTGGAGTACACGCTGGATTAGAACTTGGATTCTTTCATCCATTGACCATTGTACACTTTGACCACATCCGTTCACTCCCTTTTACTCCCTCTATCCACCCCATCAGTGCTCTTCATCTTCCACCAGCGAGAGAAAATATACAATAGAATATGAGTGATACTCTCTATTTTAATCCTTTTCCCCTCAAATGTCTAATTTAGCTCTTTGTGGCTGAATAAAGGTCCATTGTGAGTATATGCTACATTGTCTTTAGCCATTCATCTGTTTATTGCACAGCTTGGCTATTGTGAATGGTGCCATAATAAACATGGGCTAGCAGGTGTCTTTGTAGGATGCTGACTTAGATTTTCAGAGGTATAGTCCCAGGGGTTGTAGCCAGATCAGTGTGTGTGTGTGTGTGTGTGTGTGTGTGTGTGTGTATGTGACATATATTCCATGGCACATGTTAGTTGAAACTCAGTGTGTATCCCTGGCTGGCATCAGATCCTTGGCAATACCCCCAACCCTCAGTTCCCTATGTGCTGGGATTACAAGCATGAGGAAGTGTCATGCTGACCTCCAGAGTGATTTAATTTGCTTTTGTCCTAGCCTTAGTGCCAGTCATTCTGACTAAGTTGAAATGGCATCTCAAGTACTCCTTGGTTTGTATTCCCCTAAATGACTAAGGACTGGCACTCTTTTTGTCTACCTATAAGCCACTTACATTTTATCTTTTGAGGAATGTCTGTTCATTGCATTAGCCAGCTTTATTGATTTATATTTGTGCTATGTTGATCTTCAGATTTTAAGTTCTTCATGTATGCTAATGGTCAATGCATGATTGGTTGTATATCTTGCAACGAGATTTTCACATTCTGTAGGCTTTCCTTCCACTTTGTTGTGCGAAAGCTTTCAATTCTACAAAATCCCATTTGACAGTGGTTGGAATGACTTTCTAAATTCCTGGAGTCCTTGCCTGTGACTCTATCTCCAAGTGTTTACTCTCTGTTCTCATCCTGCAGTCTCTGAGTTCCTGGTCTTATATTAATGGCAGTGATCCTGTGTGAGATTTATGGTTCTAGTTTCCACCTCTACAAAGGGACATAAAGATTTTTAGCACCATTTACTGATGAGGCATCTTATTTTTGATACTTTTATCAAAAATTAGCTGCTGCTGGTGGTGTGATTTTATTTCTGACACCACCTATTCATCTATTTTTACTGTTCTACTTTAGATGGGCACCATGTTTTTTCTTTCTTTTTTCTTCTTTTAACAGTGCCAACATTTAAAGGCAATGGGGAACATATGCTGACATTGGTTTGTGACTGAGTGCGCTCACTTCTTTAAAGTTAGCAAGGGAGAGAGTCTTCTCATTGGACACAGGGTATGATCTACCATAACATAATCATGCATGTGGTATAATTGAAGTTTTATATCAAAAGCCTAACATCCAGGGTCTAGAAATCCCATTAAGCTAGGCTTATCCACTGATGACATGCCAAATAAGGGCCTAAGTAATTGGGAAAAACAAAGAAGAGCTGCATTGGGAAGAGCACAAAATGAGGTCTAGTGATTCCTACGTCTGGGTTACTGACATAAAATTTAGATTTGAACTGTTGCACAGGGCTAAGCGGTCAGCATAGCTAAGTGATCCTAATAATGCTGTCATCTGGTTGACCATTGTCTCAGCCCTGGTTCTGCAAGGTGCCCAAGGAAGTTGGTGTCATTCCCATTGCATAAGAGAATGGATCTGATCTCAGGAGACGATGACTTGTGCCTCAGGGGACACTGACTTCACTGATCACTGTCCTTATCTGGGGCCTGCTCTGCCCTGCAAAGTTTTGCTGAGTCTGGAATCCCAAGTGACTGTGTGTTTAGGGTAGTGAGTTACTTGTGTGTCTTCAATCTTGAAGGGAAACAAAACAGGTGAAGAGTCAAAGCTTTGTAGCAGAAGCAACTTCTGTAAGTGCCTACTTCCATATGTCCTATAACTTTTGCCATAATCCGTTGCTAGAAGAAAGTCAAGATGCTCAAGGGAGGGAATTATACAAGGACATGGGTGTAGATACGTAGGGATTGAGAAGGCTAACTTAGCCTGTCAGTCTACCTGGGCACATGGGATGAACTACAGTACATCTGGTTCATCTAGCCCAGCATCGACACCTCCCCACTCTCCAAACTCAGCAGATGGTCTGTGAATAAAAACAAAAGATGCACTTGCAGCATGAGCTTGTATATACTTCAAATTCAAAGTTGTAGCATCAGCCTACACATCTAGCAAAAAACTACCTTCTTGCTTCCTTAATTGAGCCCATCTGCCCAACTTGGCAGCTTGCAGCACTCACTATAAGACTTGGCAGGTCCCTGGTGGAGAAGATGACTAGTAGTCTCTGCTCACATGGGAAAGCCTTCTTTGTCTCTAGAATGTTGGTTCATTTTTCTTTTGTTTTCACAACTGTATCTTTAGATGTTTGATTTACACAGCTTTAGAGGTGTCCTACAGGCTGATCCATTTGGTCATCACTGTGTACAAGATCTCATGCAGAAGCAGTAGTTTCTCCAAACAAAACTGATACTTGAGGACTTCCTTATATGCAGTTTCAATAGGAAAAAGACCTATGCATACATAGTTAAAGAGATTGAACATTGACTTTCTATGTTTTTATTTATAGGGCATAGGTAGTTATAAGTCACTAATTTGTCCTAGCATTTAAGGGTGATTTTAGAATTTTGATAAGGGGGATTGCATCAGATTAAAAATCTCCACAGCAAAAGTAACAACAAAGTGAAGAGACTGGGAGATTAATGGAATATTAATATCTAGAGTGTGTGAGGAACTGAAATCATTCAACTTTAAAGAAAAACTTTTGATCAATAAATTGGCAGGTGAATTAAGCAAATGCCTTTCTGAAGTAGTACAAAAAGCTAACAAATGCATGGGGAAATCTTTATATAGATCAGGAAAAGCAAATTAAAACTACATTGAGATTCCATTTCACCCAAGCTAGAATGTTCAACTACCAAGGAACTCAGCATGGAAGAGGCTCCTCAAAGAACTAGGAACAGAAATACCATACAATCCAGTTATTTCGCTCTGGGTGTATACCTGAAAAAAATTATGTCAGCATTCAAAAGATACTTGCATATACCTTGCTGTACATGTGAAGCTCAGGGGACAACTTGCAGGCATCTGTATTCCTTTTCCACAATTTGGGTCCCAGGATGGCTCTCACATGTCAGACATGGTGGCAGGGGCCCTCACTTAGTTTGGTATCTTGTACCAGCATACTGATTTCATTTTAGGATTCTTTGCCACACAAAGAGAGATACTGAAATAACACTGTGAATTGAGAAAATACTATGTTCTATGGCTTGGCTTTAAAAGGGAAGACACATTGCTTAGTTAATTTTTAAGATCTCTGTAATAATCAGAGTTATACCTACAAAGCGGTATCAATAACAATTTTTAAATGGGAACACATGAAAACTATTAAATAATATGTTGTGAGTGTTAATTTGTGTGATAAACTCCATCTGGATGTTCTTGTTTTTTAGTTGTTATGGCATTTTTTTTTATTTTTTAAAAAATTATTTTCCAGGTCTCCCCTTAGTACCTCCCTATCCCATCTCCCCTCCCCCTGCCTTGATGAGGGTGCTCCCCCCACCCACCCACCCACTCCTGTCTTCTCTCCCTTTTATTCCCCTACACTGGGGCATCTAACACCCTCAGGCCCAAGGGCCTCTCCTCCCACTGATGTCCAACAAGGCAATCCTCTGCCACATATGTGGCCAGCGCCATGGGTGGCTTCATGTGTATTCTTTGGTTGGTGATCCAGTCCCTGGGAGCTCCAGGAGGTCTGGCCTGTTGACACTGTTTCTCCCTCCATGGGGCTGCAAACCCCCTCAGATCTTTTAGTCCCTTCTCCAACTCCTCCATCCAGGACCCTGTGCTCAGTCCAATGGTTGACTGGGAGCATCTGCCTCTGTATTTGTCATGCTCTGGCAGAACCTCTCAGGAGACAGCCATATCTGGCTCCTTTCAGCAAGCACTTCCCAGCATCTGCAAAGTGTCAGGGTTTGGCGACTGTATATGGGATGGATCCTCAGGTGGGGCAGTCTCCGGATGGCCTTTCCTTCAGTCTCTGCTCTACATTTTGTCTCCATATTTCCTCCTGTGAGTATTTTGTTCACCTTTCTAAGATGCACTGAAGTATCCACATTTTGATCTTCCTTCTTCTTAGGCTTCATATGGTCTGTGAATTGAATCATGGGTGTTCTGAACCTTTTAGGCTAATAACCACTTATCAGTGAATACATACCGTGTTCATTCTTTTGTGACTGCATTACCTCGCTCAGGATGATATTTTCAAGATCCATCCATTTGTCTGAGAATTTCATGAAGTCATTGTTTTTAATACCTGAGTAGTATTCCATTGTGTAAATGTACCACATTTTCTGTATCCATTCCTCTGTTGAGGGACATCTGGGTTGTTTCCAGCTTCTGGCTATTATAAATAAGGCTGCTATGAACATAGTGGAGCATGTGTCTTTATTACATGCTGGAGCATCTTCTGGGTATATGCCCCATCTGGCTGTTCTTTATTGCTCTTTAAACAACAAGCTCTTCCCTGGTACTATACTATATCCACTATACTATTTTTTTGCACATTTGAAAGTAATAATCAAAAACAAGATGAAACACTTTCTTGTGTTCTATTCCAACAGTGTCAACAGGTCAGACCGTCCGGAGCTCCCGGGGACTGCACCACCAACCAAAGAATACACATGGAGTGACCCACAGCGCTTGCCACAGATGTAGCAGAAGATGGCCTTGTTGGACATCACTGGGAGGAGAGTCCCTTGAGTCTGAGGGTGTCCGATGCCCCAGTGTAGGGGAATGCCAGAGAGGGAGGACTGGAGTGAGTGGTTGGGGAGCACCCTCATAGAGGCAGGGGGGTAGGGGGGATGGGATCTGGGGTTTCTGAAGGGGAGACCTGGAAAGGGGAAAACATTTGAAAAGTAAATAAAGAAAATATCCAATAATAATAAAAAAAAAGAATCACCCTGGGGGAGGGCAGTGTCATAAGCACATGGATTTTATTCCAGGAGTAACGGTTGTTACAATAGAAAATCTATTAATATGATCCATCACACTAAAATCTATTTTATAATTTACCAAATTTATCTTTTATTGCAGACACTGTACTACTTTTATCAATTCTTTAAAGTTATTGATATAATCCAGTGTCTATTTTTCATCAAAATTTCTTTAAAATTAAAAGTGATACTTCCTTAACACAGCAAGGTGGGGGGGGGATATGGATAGCTCAGGCTGACCTCGAACTTGGAATTCTCCTCCTTTTGACTCCCAACTGGGCGTAAAGACCTGTGCTGTCATATCCAGATGATGTAAGCTCATCATTATTCTGAAGAATTTGTCCATGCAGGACAAAAGAAGGAAATTAGTAGTAAAACGAATCCAGAGGCACTTCTTATAACAAAACTCAGGCAGTGAGTTCATAGAATGAGTATCCTTTGTGTGTGTGATGAATCGTTGAAGATTTAACGAAATAAAAACATCCTATTAACAACAACAACAAAAAGAAAAATTGATTTTCGTGTCTTGTTTGTAAAAAACTATTTTTATCATTACCAATGGCATATTTTGTGTATTATTTTAACAAAGGCAAAGTGTGCAGTGCTTCTGAAGACATAATTCATTATTTAATGATATCTAAGTTATCTATTATAGAATTAAGTTATGCAGAAATACATAAATGTCTCCTAACCTTTTAGGTTTATGATAATCTTCTAACCCTGAGATAATATGATAAAGCCTATTTTAAAAGTATAGGTAGGGGCTAGAGAGATGATTAAAGCACTGGATGATCTTCCAGAGGACCTGGGTTCAATTCCCAGCACCCATACGGCACTCACGACTCTCTGTAACTCCAGTTCCAGGGGACCTGATACCGTCATATAGACATTTGCTCAGGCAAAACACCATCACACAGGAATTAAAAATAAAACATTTTTAAAAAATCTTCAAAAATCCTACTTTTAAAAAAGTATAAGTAAACAAGAACTTTTTCTTTTTTTCAGATTGGGTTTCACCACGTAGCACAGGCTAGCCTTGAGTCACTCTAGTCCTCTTGCCTCTTCCTTTGGAGGAGTGGAGTTACATTTGGGAGCCCCCAAACTTGGCTAAGGCATTCAACATACTGTGCATTACATTTCCGGTGCAGTGTTTCCAGCTAACAGAAACTAATTGAATTGCACCAGGCACACTTAAACATTTGTCATTCTGACAAGGCCGGCCAAAAATTTATCATGCAGGTTAAATATTGATTTCTCTCTTGTGTTTATTTCCTTTTTAAAAATTTTCATTCTCATAGTTGAGATACTGTATTCTGGTAATAAGTTAGGGGGTAATTAGAAGATATTGGTTCTGCTTTCTAAATTGTTAGCATCTGGAGAGAGAAATAGTTGTGTGACTCTGAGGAGCTGTTTGGCACGTTATGAAGTGCTTGTCTGTTTATTAAAGGTTTGGTCCCCAGCAGAGGACACTATTTTAAGGGGTTTGCGAAACTTGGTTGTGGGGACTAGCTGTAGGAAGTAGGTCATGGAAGGTGTGTCCTATATCTTGTATCTCATTTAAAAAAATTATCCTATTTTATTTTTAATGTGTGTGAGTATTTTGACTACATTTATGTTTATGCACCGTGTGCATGCCTGGTGTCCTTGGAAGCCAGAATTGTAGATCAGATCCGGAGACTTGGAATTACAGGCTGCTGTGAGATGCCATGTGGATACTAGGAACCAAATTAAGATCCTCCGCAAGAGCAACAAGCCAGCTGAGCCATCTTTCCAGCCCCAGCCTTCCCGTGTGATTCTACAGTTCTTAGATCTTGGGGCAGGCCTGGCTTAGTAGCTCCACTGGCCAGGTTTAGTGAGAACCCTGTGATGGAAGGGGGACCATTGTACCCAGACCCTGCAGATGGTCGATACATTCCCGATACATAGGTGGTGGTGGTTGTGCCTCCTTATTGCTGATGCTACATGTACCTACGGAGTAAGAACTTTGGATGCTGCTAAGGTTCATCTTTGGGGCCTTAATTACAGCTGAGTCCACCTGAGCCAAATATAACAGTCAGCACTGATAAATTCATGAAGACAGAAAAAATGCTCTTTCTCATGACCTGAATATCATAGACTGCACGAGTCAACATTGGGAAAAGCTGACACAGGGTAACAGACATTTATATGATGCACTGAGGGCTCACATTCAAAGCCTAGCCACGTGCAGCATTTAACATGACTGCGGACGAACCCTTCATTTCCTACCCAAGATACTTGAACCTTGTTTCAGAATCCCCATTCCTGTTAATGATGAAGCTTTTTACCCTCCCTGCATGTAACTTGCTCTCAAATTTTCCCTTTTTCACATTCAACTTGCAGGCTGGCCTTTCACTCCCTTGCCACAACTGTCTCCTGCAATCTACACTGCCATGAAAAGGCTTACAACAGTGCTTCTCAGCCTTCCCAGTGCTGTGACCCTTTAATACAGTTCCTCATGTTGTGGTGACCCCCAAACATAAAATTAATTTGTTGCTACTTCATGGCTGAAATTTTGCTACTGTTATGAATTACAATGTAAATATCCAATATACAATTCCAAAGGGGTTGCGACCCACAGGTTGAGAACCATGCTCCTAAGCATCATTGTACCTTAACTGTAGACCACCAAAGCCTCTTGTCTCTGTTGTTTCTCTCTCATGCTTTCTAAAGGCCAACTTACAAATAGCAGCGATATGATTATCTAGGAAGCTAGTCTTTGCAAAAGCTTCTTATGCCTTTTCTGCTTCCAGCTCCCTTTTGGTCAAGAAAGTTATGTAATCTCAAATATATAGATATGTAAAATAGGTATGTAAATAAAATGTTTACTGATAAGAAACCGTAAAGACTATGATATTTGTATACATATAATTTAGTTATTTTTAAAGGCAAAAGCAAATTTGCATACTAATGATATTGAGATGCAGGTTCATTTTTATGTAAAGTACTAAATGTTAGTTGAATATTTGATATTGGAGGATTAGAACATGTTCAACCTTTTCCAGAGTTGATATATATTTTTATTTTTTAAATCATCCATATTGAGGACACTCCTTTGTCTAAATATATAGCACAAATGATAAAAGTGTATGTATAAATATTTTAGAAATGGAAATTCTGTTTCATTTTGAAGCCAAATTTTATTGAATGATTTTTTTAAATTAGCAAGTTATCAATTTAAACAGAAAAAAATCCAAAACCAAATATCCTAGCATAATCTGATCCAAAGATGTGCTAAGATGGTGTTTACATGTTGAGGAAGGAAGGCAGGAAAATATTGAAGGTTTTCATAATTAAACCATCATGTTTCTATAATAGCCGAAGAATTGTATGTATAATGACTACACTTCAGCTCATAGACTTTAACCGTCTTGAGTCTGATCCAAGGTGCCTTGTCAGCATCTCTGCTCTTCAGTGAGAGGGCTCACAGGGTGCAACGTGAACCTGTACTCAGAATCAACGCTGCAGTGAGGTCTTGTGAGTGGTGCCAGAAGTTCCTCAGATTCATTGCATGTTTCATTTCGAATTGATTTTTGTCACCCCACATTCAGGAAGATTTTACTGTTGCTAAATTTTACATGATCCCACATTCAGATCCCACATGGGGTCACAACATGTTGTTTTAGAAGTTGTGGTCTGTGAATTTTTTCATTGGTTTTGTGTTCTGGCCCCACTTTGTTTCAGGATGATGCTAGCATTGTAAAAATCAGTTTGCTGTTGTTCTTTACTTATATTTTTCTGTGGTTTATGGATCAGTTTAATGACAGTTGGTATTAGTGCTTCTTTAAAGGTCTGATGGCTTTAAGTAAGGATTTCATCTAACCCTGGCCTTTGATTCATTGGGAAACTGTTTCAACTCCCAGCTCACTGGCTGATTTAGACCTGCTTACATTGTCTATATCATCTTTATCTAATTTGCTGCATGTCTAGGGATTCATCTGTTTCTTCTAGAGTTTCTAGTTTAAAACAAAACAAAACATTCGCTTTCAATGTTTTTGTAAGGATTCTCGAAATTTTATTGCTGTTTTCTATGACATTTTCTTATTTTCCTCAAATTTGACTCATTTGTATCTCTTCTATTCTTTTTGGTTAGTTTGGTCAGAAATTTGTTAGCCTTACTGTTTTCAGAGAATCAACTCTTTATTTCATTGATTCTCCATATTATTTTTAAGTGTCTACTTCATTTATGTATATATTGATTTTTATGTTTTTTTCCTATCTATTCCTTTTGGATTTTGCTTCTTGTGTTTTCAAGACTGTGAAGTGTGTTGTTGATTATTTATCTGAGATATCTTTGACTTTTAAGTGGGTGTTTGTAGCCACAGTCCTTCATCTTAGCCCTGCCTTTGCTGTGTCTTAAAGATTCTAATAAATTGTCATTTCATCATCATTTGATTCTAAAAATATTTTGGATTATTTTCAACTTCCTCTATGCTCATTCAAGAGTGCATTCTGCTTTGTATCAGGTTTGGGATACAAGTCGTTGGTTAGGGGAGGGGTGTCTTGGAGACCTTCCCCTTGAAACAGAAAAAGGCCATTGCCAATGTTTTTTATTGTCCAGCAGGACTGTTAAGACCTTGTTGCTGAAGACACAACATGCTTGAGTTATAGAACAAGGAGAAATTACTCCAGTACTGACTAAGAAGCTGCCTCCCGATGGCCTTTGTGGTCTCCTGAGGAAGTATACCCTGCAAACCATCTGTACCATTTCCAACCTGTAAAACATTATGCATTAGGATTTTTTTAGAAATTTATCTTTTTTCAGTCAGGTCTAGTAGAATAAATATGGACTGTAATTTTCACATAAGCCTAAAATAATTCACTTATTTATAGGAACAGAAGGGAAATTTGAATTTAGCATGCAGAAAACTTTAATGAAATTTTCAGGTGATTCTGGTTAAAAGAACTTGATATTTAGATAACCATCCTCTAAAAATTTGCCATTTGTGTCCTTTGAACCTGATGAGGTAACCACCCATGATCCTGCCAGAGTAAGTAGGAGCCTCATTAATTAGCATTGTTGTTCTTGCTGGGATCTGTGATCATTCTGGCCACACACATAGCACAGAGTCAAGCTCTTTGGAGAAGCCACGAGTCTAAAAATGTTCCCTAGTCTCTGAGTGAGGAATCTCAATGCCATGCCTTGTTATTCTGTTACAAATAATGTAAAGTTTTTTTTTTTTCCCTAAATCAGGAATTTTCAAACAGGAGCCGACAATGACTCTCTTAGCCTTTGAAAAGCTCATTTGTAGGTTGCCATTTTGTCCTATTTACAGTGTCCTTTGCCTTACAGAAGCTTTGTAATTTCATGAGGTCCCATCTGTCAATTCTTGATCTTAGAGCACAAGCCATTGGTGTTCTGTTCAGGAACTTTTCCCCTGTGCCCATGTGTTCGAGACTTTTCCCCCACTTTCCCTTCTATTAGATTCAGTGTATCTGGTTTTATGTGGAGGTCCTTGATCCACTTGGACTTGAGCTTTGTACAGGGAGATAGGAATGGATCAATTTGCAATCTTCTACATGTAGATTGCCAGTTGAACCAGCACCATTTGTTGAAGATGCTGTCTATTTTCCATTATATGGTTTTAGCTCCTTTGTCAAAGATCAAGTGACCATAAGTGTGTGGGTCTTCAATTCTATTCCATTGATCTACCTTCCTGTAACTGTACCAATACCATGCAGTTTTTATCACTACTGCTCTGTAGTACAGCTTGAAGTCAGGGAGGCTGATTCCCTCAGAAGTCCTTTTATTGTTGAGAATAGTTTTTGCTATCCTGGGCTTTTTGTTATTCCAAATGAATTTGAAAATTGCTCTTTCTAAGTCTATGAAGAATTGAGTTGGGATTTTGATGGGGATTGCGTTGAATCTGTAGATTGCTTTGGGCAAGATGGCCATTTTAACTATATTAATCCTGCCAATCCATGAGCATGGGAGATCTTTCCATCTTCTAAGGTCTTCTTCGATTTCTTTCTTCAGAGACTTGAAGTTCTTGTCATACAGATCTTTCACTTGTTTGGTTAGAGTCACACCAAGATATTTTATATTGTTTGTGACAATTGTGAAGGGTCTCATTTCTCTAATTTCTTTCTCAGCCTGTTTATCCTTTGAGTATAAGAAGGCTACTGATTTGCTTGAGTTAATTTTGTATCTGGCCACTTTGCTGAAGTTGTTTATCAGCTGTAGGAGATCTCTGGTGGAGTTTTTCGGATCACTTTAGTATACCATCATATCATCTGCAAGTAGTGATATTTTGATTTCTTCCTTTCCAAGCAACCTACAGATTTGGAAAAGATCTTTACCAATCCTACGTCTGATAGAGGGCTAAAATCCAAAGTATACAAAGAACTCAAGAAGCTAGATTCCAGAGATTCAAATAACCCTATCAAAAAATGGGGAAGAGAGCTAAACAGAGAATTCTCAACTGAGGAAACTCGAATGGCTGACAAGCACCTAAAGAAAAGTTCAACAACCTTAGTCATCAGGGAAATGCAAATCAAAACAACCCTGAGATTTCACCTCACACCAGTCAGAATGACTAAGATCAAACACTCAGGTGAGAGCAGATGTTGGGGAGGATGTGGAGAAAGAGGAACACTCCTCCATTGTTGGTGGGAATGCAAGTTGATACAACCTCTCTGGAAATCAGTTTGGCGGACCCTCAGAAAAATGAACATAATACTACCTGAGGACCCAGCTATTCCACTACTGGGCATATACCCAGAAGATGCTCCAACATGTAATAAACACACATGTTCCACTATGTTCATAGCAGCCATATTTATAATAGCCAGAAGCTGGAAACAACCCAGATGTCCCTCAACAGAGGAATGGATATAGAAAATGATGTACATTTACACAATGGAATACTACTCAGGTATTAAAAACAATGACTTCATGAAATTCGTAGACAAATGGATGGATCTTGAAAATATCATCCTGAGCGAGGTAATGCAGTCACAAAAGAATGAACATGGTATGTATTCACTGTTAAGTGGTTATTAGCCCAAAAGTTCGAAATACCCAAGAGTCACTTCACAGCAACAGTAGGGCTGAGTGTGCGGTACCAGATGGAGGACTTGGAGAAAGGACTGAAGGAGCTGAGGGAGTTTGCATCCCCAGGGAGGCAGCAACAGTGGCAACTGGCCTGACCCCTGATACTCCTGAAGACTGATCCACCAACCAAAGAATACACATGGAGGGACCCATGGTGCCGGCCACAAATGCTGCAGAGAAGGGGCTTGTTATCCATCAGGGGGAGGAGAGGCCCTTGGGCCTGAGGGTGTTAGAGGCCACAGTATAGGAGAATGCCAAGGAGAGATGAAGAGAGTGGGTAGGTGGGTGGGTGGGTGAATACCCCTATAGTGGCAGGGGGAGGGGAGAGGGAGTGGGGAGGTTCCAAAGGGGAGATCTGGAAAGGGGGAAACATTTGAAATGTAAATAAAGTATGAAAAAGAAAAAAGAAAAAAAGAAAAGAAAAGCTCATTTGTAGGGATAATCTCTTGTGTACTATATGGAAGCATCACTTGTCAATAAAAATCTGATGGACAAGAAGCTGAGGCAGAATTAGAAGGTGGGACATCTGGTAGAGAGAGGAACTCTGGGAAATAGTCTGGCTGTCATAAGAGTAATTCATCACCCGGATTTGGAGGAAGTTGGATGTTTGATATTGAGAAGAGATAGCCAGCCACATGGCAGACATAGAATAGTATAAATGGGTTGAGTTACAAGATAGTTTGGAAATGCTCTATAATAAGACCCCAAGTCATTATTCAAGAACTATGGGAGCATGGACAGAAAAGCACACAGTTAACCTTAATGTTGTCTACTATCCACTGTAAGGCTCAGAGTGTGGTCCTAGCGTGAATTCATAAAGTAGCTAAGCTCTGAGACGCAAATTTGGAATATAAATTTAACAAAACTCTAACCATACCAAAACCTTGGTCCCAACCTTCTTTAAATCTTCATTTTGGAGAAGCCAAACTTTTTGTCTGCAGTTAGGACTTGTTCTACAGGGTTTACTGTTTGCTAAGTGGCTTGAGCCTTTGGCATATAGTCTCTAGCTCTTAGAACATGTAAAATTTTCTTAATGTTTCCAGAGTCCAGGTTTATAGGACTGCAAATGACAAGCTGATCTACATACTGCAGTAAGAGGGCAGTTTTTAAATGTCAAGTACCTTAATCCATTGACCAGTACATGTCCAAAAAGGCAGAGATCATCTCTAAATCCTTGTGGTAGCTCTGACCAAGTATTGAAGACTGTCTGTAGTATTGGGATCAGTCTATCCACAGGGAAGATTTAGCACGTGCAAGAATCCTCACTTTAAGCCTAGGGCAGTAAATCCAGCAGTTTCATTGGAAATCTGAAGGTAAGCAGTACCAAGATCTAGGAGTATTGGATGGAGAGGTGTCGCTGCTTTATTTATTGCTTGTTGACCTTGCACCAATCAATATTCTTCATTTAGCTTCAAAGCTGAGAAAATTGGGTGGAGGTATTTTATGAGGATTGGCAAGATACCTACATTGGCCACATCTGGGAAACTTTCAAACAAGAGACTGATGTCCTTTGGGTACCTGTGGGTTATTAGGACATTGGCATTTGTAAGAATAATTATGGGGGACTTTTAAAAGTAATAACAAGTACAATATTAATTACTTTTCTTGAAATCACGACATTCTCAACTTGAGGGGTCAGAGGTTTTAATAAAACAGAGCTCATGAGGTTGGGAGGGAAAGGTGGTGAGGGGAGGAAGTGGGTGTGGATGCTCTTGACTGGAGAGTACATGTTTCCTCACTCACCCAGTACTGGTCTGGGATATGAGGCCTGACAACCTCACTAGAATACTCTGCGGTGGCCACCATCATTTTCTAAAACACTACTTTATCTTACTTATTGCATTTTTGATGACCAATCTATGTCTTTTGTAGAAGACATGTATTTTTGTAGCTATCAATAACTTAATTCATATCTTCAGTTTCTAAAAATATCTTTTAATGTGACATTATTTGATATTAGGTTATATATATATATATATATATATATATATATATATATATCTCTCAAGATAATTATCTTAGTAAGGATTACTGTTGCTGTGATGAAACATCATGACCAAAAGCAAATTGGGGAAGAGAGAGTTTATTTGGCTTACACTTTCACATTGCTGTTTATCACTGGAGAAGTTCAGGACAGGAATTCAAGCAAGTCAGGCACCTGGAGATGGGAGCTAATGCAGAGGCCATGGAGATAGGATGCTTACTGGCTCCCTTCACATGGCTTGCTAAACTAAACCTGCTTTCTTGTAGAACCCAGGACGATCAGCCTAGGGATGGCTCTGCCCACAATGGCCTGGACCTTCTGACATCAATCACTAATTAAGAAGATGCCTTGCATGCTTTTCTACAGCCTGAGCTTATGGAAACATTTTTTCAGTTGAGGTTCCCTCCTTCTTTGTGACAAGTTGACATAAAATTAACTAGCCAACACAGTAATTCTACCTGTCAATTTGCAATATCCAAGCTCTGTACATTCCCAGAAGTTGTAATCAGCCTGTAGAACTTCCCTTATAGATGCAATTTTTAGAAGGGAACTTCAGTGTTTATCTATCTATCTATCTATCTATCTATCCATCTTTCCTCACAAGAATGAAAGCCCTATAGAGTCAGACTTACTCTGTCCTTATTTTTGACAACCAGGCCTTAGATTGGTCTCTGCATTTTGCAGGTACCAGTGTAGAGGACTGTGAGAGGTATTAAGAAGATCTGTTCCAAGGAAAACCCAAGCACACATAACCTTCACCATTGGTGAAGGTGCAACCTCAGTTGCAATTGATGGCCCAGGACTGAAGTGGTCATGCAAAGGTATTAAGTTTTGGCACCATGAAGAGAATCTATGAGAGGCTATTGGTAAAGCCTAGTTACAGTGGAGTACAGGTAGCTGGAGCTTAGAAGACAAGGTGTGTGCTAAAAAAGGCAGAACTGGAGAAGTGACCCAAACCCTTGGAGGAATCCAGAAGATCTTGAGTAGATCACAGACATTAGATGGTTGGAGTTTGATTTTGCTTTTGATTGTGACTGTGGCCTGTTATTTTTCCCTCTTGAAGAAAGAAGGTATTCTAGTGGATCCCACAGTTAAGACTTTGAATTTTTTTCTATTTTCTTTTTTATTTATTTATTTATTTTCATACTTTATTTACATTTCAAATGTTTCCCTCTTTCCAGATCTCCCCTTTGGAACCTCCCCATTCCCTCCCCCTCCCCCTGCCACTATGGGGGTATTCCCCCACCCACCCACCCATCCACTCTCATCTTCCCTCCTTGGCATTCTCCTATACTGGGGGATCTAACATCCTTCAGCCCAAGGGCCTCTCCTCCTCCTGATGTCTAACAAGACCCGAGACTTTGAATTTTTAAAATACCTTGAATTTTAAAAGATATTGGATATTTTAAAGAGATTGAACTTTTAATATGTAAGACTGTGGGACTTTTAAAGTTACTTAGATCTTGGGAATGAATAAGAAAGTATGGGTTGAGGCTTAATGATGATGGGTTTGTGTGTCAAGTTGACAAGGGTCAATTGTACTGGCTGGTTTTGTGTATCAACTTGACACAAGCTGGAGTTATCACAGAGAAAGGAGCCTCTCTTGAGGAAATGCCTCCATGAGATCCAGAGGTAAGGCAAATGCAATTAGTGATCTCAATTAGTGATCAAGGGAGTTGGGCCCTTGTGGGTGGTACCATCACTGGGCCTGTAGTCTTGGGTTCTATAAGAAACCAAGCTGAGCAAGCCAGGAAAAGCAAGCCAGTAAGGAACATCCCTCCATGGCCTCTGCATCAGCTCCTGCTTCCTGACCTGCTTGAGTTCCAGTCCTGACTTCCTTTGGTGATGAACAGCAGTGTGGACGGGTTCCAAGCTGTATAAACCCTTTCCTCCCCAACTTGCTTCTTGGTCACAATGTTTGTGCAGGAATAGAAACCCTGACTAAGACCCTTCTATTCATTTATTCATGTAACACCTCTTTCATGCATCTGTTACCTACAAAGCTCTTTCATGGATACTGTCTATTGAAGGAATTTGTTGTGAATAAAAACCATCCATACGTAATTTTTGGCAAAGACAAAAATTTATAAAGCAGTCTTAAAACTTTCATATATCCTTACAGAGGCCTTAAGTCAAAAACATTCTCTTTTTGAGCCAAGTATAGCTTTCATGAGCCAAGTATACATCTCATACACTTCATGGCCAATAGCTACTATGCTGCCCCATTGATCTACAATCATGTTGTCATGGTATGAATATGTTTTCTCCCTCCCAGACTCTTGTTGAAACTTGATTGCCAATGTGGCCATGTTGAGGTGGAAGAGGTTTTAGGAGTGTTTAAGTTTTAACAAAAAATTGAGAGTTTTTCTTTAATGTGAATGAGTTAATTCTTGTGAGAGTGACTTATTATTGTCATAATCGACTGCTATAAAGAGAGCCTACCTCATGCTTTCTTACCTTTTGTCCCCCACAGATGTATAAAACCTTGGCTAGATGATCTTAGATATCTTAGCCTCTATAGCTATAAGCCCAGATCAGAGTTGTTTGAATTCTGGGGCATAGTGGGACAGACAATGGGATAGGCTTCATTGTGAATTACTAGGGTGAGGAACAGATGCCCTGGCTGGAGGAGACTTGTGGCATGCTTGGTGGTGGTAGGATACAGCAGAGTGCATCTAAGTTCCGCGGGCCACAAACTTGTTTCTCCTCTTTCCGACAAGGACTGCATGTCCATGCATTCTTTTCCTATAGTAGTAACTGTTCTGCAGTTGATGGACTTGTGCAGGCAGACAGTGTCCTTAGGATGGTTTGGCTCAGCCCTGTCCTGTGCTCTCCTGATTAAAAGAAGGTCAAGGTGCAGAGAGGACAAATGTTCTCCTCTTCTTCACTATCAGCCTGCTCCTAGACTACATGTCAGGTTATTCTCTGCACCAAATCCAGTGAGCCTTTGTAAATGCAGATGGACACACATTGCTTCTGTGTCCCATCCACTGTACCCAGAAGCCCAGAACTAAAGACCTCAATAAGAATTCATATTGTTTCTAGACCTTGCTATATGACTTGTGTCATGCAGGAAGCCCCAGTGCCTGCTCTCAAACACCACATTCAGACCCTGCCCTCTTGTTTAACTTCCCTTTCCTCACCTTCTCTCTCTGTATGTGGTCGCTAGATTTCCTTTCAGATTCTGAAACATCCCATGTCCTTTCTTGACTCAGGATCTTTGCCTCTGCCAGTTACCATGCTCAAAATTTTGCTTCCCTTTTGTAATATGTACTTTAAAAAGCTCTCTCCTTTTCCAAGGACTCTCAACCCAGAAGATGACTTCAGGACTCTGTATTAGAACCCCTCGACAACTGTCTCATTGTCTGCTATTGCTCTGCTTTGGGTGAGTCATGCTCCACTGACCCCTATCTGATGCAGGGCACAGTGTGTGGGGTTAGATCTGTGCACCTTTGTGATGTTGGTGCCTTTGCAGTGACATCTGAGGCACACCAGGGACCCTGGTAGGTGGATGAATGGATTGCCATGGGCAGGTTTGAGTGGTTTCTGTAATGAAGCCCAGACGTAAAGGAAGCAGCACATTTGTCTGATGAGCATCTCCTGCTGTGGTCTTTGTTTCCCTCCTACAAAATTCACAAGGGAATTGACGATTTATTCTTAGGTAGACATGTCTAAGGATGTTGGGAGATACTTAAAATGAGTTTCTTCATGAAAAATACATCCAATTTTACTTTGTTTTGTGGAAAATCCTTTATACTTAATGCTCAGTTAGATCAAATACTTCAGTTTTGTGCTCCTTTGAGAGCATCCAATATGTCTATGAAAAAGATTAGAACTATTTTTTATAATGTAAAACATTCCCAAGCTCTCCTATTTTCTATTAATTCTTCTAATATAATTGTTTTTCTGTCTTAGGTTAATGAATGACATGTCAGTACTTCAGAAAAAAAGAATTACAAGATCCCCATTGAAAATGTGTGCTGCCCATTAGTGTATACCATTGGACTTTTATCCTGAGCATCTGTCTAGTGTCACTTTATCTTCTTAGCTCCTTTCTTCCTGTTCTTCATTATGAAGTTGGGTCTGAAGTTGGGTTTCACATATTTGTTGAGCCTCTGGAAATAAGGAAATATGAAATCTCTAAACAGGAAGGCTTCAAAAATTTCTTTTGGTTGTGGCTTCCATTTGACCATTTTTTGGAAATTAATAAAATATGCCAGCTTCCTTCTGATTGCTATCACAAGTTAAAATACCCCTGATCAAGTGATAATTTTGATGTTATTTTTTAGATCACATTTATATGCATCTTAAGGCTGTGAGGGCCTCTACGGAGTGCGGCAATGGGAGCGGAGTAAGTTTACACCTGGAGCTGGCTCTAGCTAGCTTCCACTGGATTTTCACACTTAGAGGTCATGTGGTCATTTCTTTTTCTCCTATGGGTGGAAAATACTAGATAGAAGTGAAGATTTATTTTGGCTTTTATTTTTTTCATTTATATATTTATTTATTTATTCATTCATTCATTCATTTTATATCCAGATTGCATCCCCCTACTTCCTCTCCTGCCAGTCCCACCTTCACAAGCCCTGATTACCCCTCTCCTTGTGAGGGATCCAGTTCCGATCAGAAGACACTGCAGCTGGTGGAGATCTGTGGCAGCAGGCACTCCTATGGCAGCTCCTTACATCTTTGCAGAGCAGAAAGCAGAAAGCTGGGCTTGGAAGCCCTGCCAGGCTATAACCTGCAAAGCATGCCTCTCACCAACCCACTTCTTAGATGTCACCTCTTAAAGGTCCCACCACCTTCCAAACAGTATCGTCAGCTGGGGACCAAGTGCTGTGATACATGATTCTTTGAGCTACTTTTATGTTCACACCATAACAAAAGTCCATGTTTGGTGATCTTGCTGTGCATCAGCATTGATTTTTCTGGCTTAGAAATTCACTGCCTAGCTTGTGTTCTAGTTTTTTCAACTATAATTATAGATTAAATACCCATGAAATTGAGTGTAAGGTAAATCACAAACCCATAAACCGGTAAGCTTTAGTTTCTTCTCTTTATATCATAGCTGAGACCCAGACCCAGGATACTTGGAGATTTTCATGGTTTTGGAAATGGATTTGCAGAGCTGGGGATACTAGATGTTACATCTTAATTATGGTATATTTAACTGAGATTGATTTCTTTTTATGAACACAGACTCACAGAATGGGTTAATAAATCCTACCTTGATTGAACGGAGAACAAAACTCATGAACCGATGGAGCTATTGGCTCTGTGCATCACACTGTGAACTTTTCAAATGCTCTGGCCTAGACAACCCCTTATTCTGCTTAAATACCAGTGAGGGGACAGGTGCTAATATTTCCATGATGTTCTACGTGGTTTCAGTGTGATCTCATGCATAGGATTCACTGGTATACTCAAGCTTCCTCTAGAACAGTGTGCAAGGCCCTTTCATTAGTCAGCACATTGTAAGCATCTTGCTTTCCTTAAGTGTTTCAGAGAAACTCATCTTATGACATACACAGACATAACTCCGTGTCTTTTGGCAACTTTGTCTCTTGATCAGTGTGCAGCAGGGTGAGCCTCTTGGAAAATGAATTTGTAAAGCTAATGGAAAAGGACCTTGCTTCAAGGTGACTTAAGCCACATTTGATTCAACAGTCCTTAGCCGCCTTTGGTTCCATCTCCTCGTCATCTTTGCTCCTCTGGTGTCTATTCTCTTTGAGTCAGGAACTGAGTTTCCTTGGAGATGACATTACAGTCATCTGCGGGATTCTTAGTTATTTAAAGGCAGCTGACCTACCCCAGCGTTTACATTGGTTTCTCTCCACATCTCAAAGTTTCCTCTAAGGGACTGGGAGGTCTTGGATGTTGGTGAGTAAGGGTCTTATTTCTAATCATTAGCCTCGAGCAGATTCTGGCCACCTCCAGCTCAGTTTGTCTAGCTACCACAGCTGAGATGGTTGCACACAGTCAGACACAGCATCTACAGTTAAGGAAAAGAGAGAAGTAACTACCTGCTTCCTTCAAAGCAGCAGTATTATGGGTTGACTATTCAGGTTTTCAATCCTCAAAGACAGATACCCAACCACAGCAGTTCTGCCTCCTCACTGGTCTTCTGTATACACAGTCACATCACTTGCAGATCAGCCTTAATTAACCTTGCTTACTGGCTGTGATAATAGGAATAAATGCAATTGTCTTACCTCCATGAGCAATGTTGTGGTTTGGATGAGAATGGCCCAATAGGCTCTTTCTTACATTTGAAGACTTGGTCCCCAGTTGGTGGAACTGTTTGGGAAGGCTTAGGAGGTCTGACCTTGTTGAAGGAGGTGTGTCACTGGGGGTGGACTTTGTGGTTTCAAAAGATTCATGCCATTTTAAGTGTGCCTTCTGCCTTCTGCTTATGCATAAGGATGTGAGCTCTCAGATATTCCTTTTACCAACCTCTGCTCCACTTCACAGACTCTAACTCTTTGAAAACATAATCCAGTTAAATACTGTTCTTTATAAGTTGCCTCGGTTATGGTGTTTTATTGTAACAGTTGAAAAGTAACTAAGACAATCAAGTGGCTTATTACTTGAGGTTAAGGGTAGTGCTTATTATTTTTTCAAGTAAAATAAACCCTCTTTGGTAACCTGCTATAAGAGCATTCAAACAGGATTCAAACTACTCAGTAGTTATTTCTACTTCTTTAAACAGTATATATTTCTAATATTGTATTTATCCAACAAAGGTTATGATACAGATATGATAGAAAGTCAGTCTTAATCACTTTAGCAGGCAAATGTAAGCCTGATAATATTTATTTACTGTGTGTTTTGCACATACATATATAATAAAAAGTTTCCTACATATTGTTTTACAACCTATTTGATTCTCACTATAAACAGTACTATGGATATCTTTACATTGATTTGATAGAATTCTCGAAACTGTAGTTATATTACTAGGTCCTTAAGCAATAGTTTTGCTAGGTGTTCAGTTGGGTCTGAGGTTTTTGGTGTTAGGACTAATTCTCTGAGAAAACTTTTGGTAATATTTTTTCCAATCCATATATTGTTTGATTATGTGGAGACAGGTCTCACTGTGTAGCCCTGGTTGTCCTAGAGCTCAATATGTTAACCAGCCTTGCTTAGAACTTGCAGAGATATGCCTGCTCTGAGATTAAGCCATTTACTGGGTGTAGTAAAGTGCACTTTGCATTTTAGCTTCAATCACCATTTTACACATTTTATTCTGGTTGTGAAGATAGAAGTATGGTACTTTTAAACTTGATAAATTACATCCAATATCCATCCTTAAGACATACTTTTAGTGTTCATCATTCCTAGACATGGCGCAAAAACACAACAGAAAGTGCAGGCCTGATAATTATTTAAAATTTTTTAAAATGTGTCTGTGTCTGCATGATGATGTCATTGCACATGAATAGAGGTCAGAATATAACTTTGAATTCTGGTACTCACTGTCCATTTTTTTTTTTTGAGACAGTGCCTTGGGGATTGCCGCTGTGGAGGCCAGGCTGGTTGGCTTATAAGCATCCAGGGATTGTTGGCTCTACCACATCGTACTAGACTAGGAAGGGCAGTGGACCGAATTCCTCTGCTTGGCTGCCATAACAGAACACCACAGACCGTGTGGTTCCCACACAGAAGCTTTTTCTTTTTTTCAAAGTTCTTGATGCTGGTGAGTTTGAGATAGTGCTAGTGTTTGGGAAGGGTCCTCAGCATGCTTTATAGATGCCCCCTTTCTTGCTTGTATTTATGTGATGGAGAGTAGGCCATGAAAGGATTGGCGTTGTTCAGGTCCCAGGTAAAGGGGACCAGGACAGGGAGGTGAGGGAAGGAGTGGGTAGGGGGAAGAGAGAGGATAATATTTTGTTATCTAGTTTTATAGGCCCTCATCCTTATAAACCTCATCTAATCTTACTTCTGCATATCTGCAAATTCATTCAAAATATGAGATAAAGCTTCATTATATCACTTTGGGGGAACTGAAGCAAAGCCTACAGAATGGGCTAAAAATGACATGTTGGAGAATACTTGAGATAAGACTGTTTCCATGTTTATTTTTAACTCATGTACCAGTTAAGTACTTATGTGTAGAAATCTCACAATGCCTACACTCAGTGTATCTTATAGAGAAAGGGGTCCCCATTGTCTGTACCAATGCTGTCAGTCATATCTGAGCTTCACCTTTCCCAAGTGTACAGCCAGTCCAGCCGGTTTCACCTCCTAGATTGTTTTCTCTCCTCGGCCGGTTACCATGGTCCTTGCAGGTCTCATCATTTTTTACCTAACCTAATGTGACAATTAGATTTTACTACTTCCTGCTTTGGCTTCTCCATCACACTTCTGGCAGGATGACTTACAGAAAAATGGTGATTTTCCATATCCTCTGGATGTGGACATGAGCTCTGTCATGCAGCATAAAATGTCCCATTATTCTGTATCTTCTCTCTCTCTCTCTCTCTCTCTCTCTCTCTCTCTCTCTCTCTCTCTC